>BGPR01009174.1:0-59080 GCA_013235015.1 Araneus ventricosus
CCTCCCATCTAACTCAGTTCCATTTGATTATTGATGTTGCGTTTTGGACTGCAGAAATGTTTTATCTATATTTGAGGTTATTTACTGGAAAAAAAAGTAATTCCGTTAATGTTGAATGTAAAATGCTCCTTTATAAATAATTCTTCAATTCTTGGTAACCCCTATAGTTTTTAAAAATACTTTTTAAATAATATGTTAGTAAATTGACTAAAAATGTAATAACACAATATTTTTTTAAAACTTTTTTTGTCAATTTTGCATGAATAGTATGTGTTTTGTATAATATAATTTATTTTCAGAAGAGATGATATATGAAAAAAAATTCCATTGTTCCAATCAATAAAGTGACCTATAGAGTTTATTTGATCACCTATAGAAAACAAAGAGATGAGGGGAGAAAATTCTTTGAATTTCTCCTTTGTTCGAATAATGATTAAACTCAAATAAAAAATTATGGTCAACCATAAGGAAATTAACTTAAATTTAAAAAAGAAGTTGAAATATGTTTAGCATTTGTAATTTTTTGATATTTAAGATATCTTTTGATGATTTTTTTTGTGTTAAAGCTTGCAACATTTTTCCAAAAAAAAAATTCCTCATATATTATTTAACTAAAAAATTATAATTTCATAATTGAACATTTTTTCTATGCTGGGCATAAATGTGTAAAGTTTTTGTTTTAAGGATCATTCCATTATGTTCCTGTTCTTTGGTTTTATTTTTACTATAACTTCTAATATTTGTTTTATACTATATGGAAACAAACCACTGTGGTTTCTAAGCAAGTGTTCTTAGAAATGTTATGGTTTGCAATGTTTTGTAATTAACAAATGTTTATTCAATAAAAATAATTTGAGATTATTTTGAGTATTTGGTATTTGTTACAGACGAAACAAAAAGGTATATAATTTTTTTGGGTGGGTTGAAAAGAATTGAAAATTAACTTCACAAATGAATTTCCTGGAAAGGAAATTACATCTCATCAATTTTTGCTTCTGAATAAAAATTAGATTCTATCTAATTAAAAAATTCATTGTTGTTTTAATATTCTGATAGAGACAGAGTTAACTTAATCAACAAAAATCCGCTTCCTGTAGAGTTTTAAAAAAATCACGAATGAATTTTCGTATCCTGAATAAATTATTTTGATCTTATGTTATTGTTAGTTTTAAAATATTTTGAAATAGATATTATATATTAATATAATCAACAAAAATTAATTTCTCAGTTTTAAAAAAAAAAAAATATATCTGTAATAATCTTTTCTTTCTAAGGAAAATACACTCAAAATATTTTATACTTAAATTATATATCCACAATTTGTAAATAATTGATACCTACAAAGAAATGAATAAATTACACCAAATGATATTTCATTTTACTTTAATCCTGTATTAAAGAAAAGGTCAATTGAAAAAAAAACTCCGTTAATTCTAGAATTATAAGGATTCGGCTGGAAATTACAATATATCAAAAATAAACTGGTCTTAAAGACCAAAACTGTTGAAAACGAGTCACCACAATAAAAACACTACCTATTACAATCGATGGGTATGATAACTTACTATTGTTTTACATCGTTATGACGATGGTAACGTCACTGTGACGTCAGAGAGTGTGACGTGTCTGGTTAAGCAGAAGATTACAGGTGGCGTACTGTCTATGTAGAATGCAATATTAAACAAGTTGCCATTAACGCCTATGGGAGTGAAACCTCTGTGGCGCTGCAAGGACTTTTCGCTGTCAGAAGGAGGATGAACAGAGTCTTTTGACTGTTTGTGCAAGAAGGATGGCTTTTTCTCTCACACTGGAACCGGTCGGACAAATCAAGCCATGCGTAGCGGGTTGAATAATCTGATTTGTCAGTTTATGTAATCTTAGTAAATCCAGAATTATTTTATGTGGAAAGTGTGAAAAGAATAAATTTAATTTAATTTAACTCTGGCCCAACTTTATTTTAACCGTCCATTTCACTTCCTGTGAGCTAGCCGGATATGTCGGTTAAACCACAGAGAAGTAAAAACAGAAAATAATTAACCTCTTTGTAGAGTACCAATAATTTAAAACATATGGATATATAATTTTAAGAAATATTAAATTTATTTTCAGATAAATAAATATTTATTCTTATCAAGAAAAGTTCTTTCCAATTCAATTTTTTTTTTAATTCCAGAGGAAATTATTTTTGTTGTTAATATTATACTATCTTTTCAGAATATGTTGGAAAACAATTAATTAATTTTTTCAACTTCACATTCATTCTTTAAAGATAGAAAATCTTCCTGAAATTAATAATATTCGAGCTTTATTTGGGAATAGAAAATTGATGATTTACATTGCAAATGAATTTTAATACAGAAAATTCATTTGCAATGTTAATATTCATCAATTTTTTGTATTCCCAGTAAGAAATGAATAATGTTATTTAGTTTTGCACCAAGTTGCTATACTAAATGCCAAAGACTCCAAAATAAAGCACTATTTTTCGAGCAAAACATAATTGAACAAAAATATTATGAATAAATGACCTTTTAATAAACCCTGAAAGCTGAGTATACGGAATGACCTTCGCGCCTAGGGTGGCCCCACCAGTGAGTTTTAAACTCCCGACGTACTTCGCTCATTCTACCATAAGGACTTTGGATTAACACCATGGACAGAAATTTTTCAAATACAATATGCCAGCTGAAATATAGGAAAATTTAAAGCAGCATTAAGCTTATATTCAATGACTTTAATATACACAATTTACTTTATTCAACAAAAAACAATTTTCAAGATTATTTAATAATAAGATATATCATCAATCTCATTTTTTAATTATCCGAGAACACAGAGCTTATAAATAATAAAAATAATTATTTTTTCTCAAAGAACTGAAGTTGATACAATGTATATGCATCATGACTTGGTATTTAAAAAAAATTGCAGTCATTTAAAGAAAAATAAAAGAATGTAATTTTTTAAAATAAAATATTGTTAGCGTAAAGAGATAACTTAGAAAACTGACTCATTGTAAGATAGACAGAGAAGTTCCAAAAATTTATTTCAAATTAACTAGAAAACTGCTCATCATAATCAATCATAATATGTAGTTCATCTATAAGATGAGATTTTGAACATAAATTATTTTGTACATTTTTGTATTTCAAATTTTACAAAATCTTGGTGCATTTCATATGACCACAGCCTGGCACAAAAAAACAGCTCTAACATTGACAGACTGCCTGAAAAAGAAACAAATTTAGTAGATTCCATTTGTATAACAATAAACCAATTTATTTTCATTAAAGACTCTAATTTCATTGTAAACATTGAATATTATGAATAAAAATATCTACCACCTTCAGCTAATAACAATTAATTTCTTATATGAAGTTGCGTTGGGAAAAAACAGATCAAAAATATTTTGAATAACTTTATTAAACTAGTATTAGCCAAGTTTATTAAACAACCTCCTACGTTTTATTTTATACAAATAAGAATATTTTAATTTGCCTCTGGAAAAAATGATGTTAAAAAATAAACACTAATAAAAAAAAATAAGAATCTTCTTAAAGGGAATTGAAATTTGGCAAGGATGTGCTATACTAAGATACTGAATTATTTAAGATGCTAATAAGCAGTATGTAATAATAATAAATAAGTGTAAACATTAAACAGAGACTTTTAGATATTTAATCAGTTCATTTCATTTTATTTCACAGTAGGCATTTGTAAAAAGTTTGCTTCGATATATTACCAAATATATAGAACATCTCAATATTACTCAACTTAGAGCACAAGTAACAGCAACAATTTCATACTATAAAAAACTCAACTAAGACTTACCACTCAAAAATCAATATAGTTATAAATGCATTTATTATTTTCAGCTGTATTTCAATATTAAATTACTGATAAAAGAATTTTAAATGGTAAATTACTTTGACGGTTGGTCTTCACAATACATCATAGCAATAATTATAATAAGTTTTCTGAGAGTAATAAGCAAGGGTTCCATTAATATCTTTTGTAAAATTATTTTAATTACCGTCATACTATGTAGAACAACCTGTCAATAGACCAAGAATTTAATTCATGCACATTTTTATCAGATTATTCCATATGGTAGGCATTTTAATATGTCAGCAACTGCACAAAAATAAAAAACAAAATTTTATTACTTTATACAAAAAAAGTGAAAATAAGTATTTTAAAGAAAGTTTTTCAGTTATTTAAATAACATCTCATAAAAAATTTGCAAAGCATTTTAAACTTACCGTTCTCATCGTCAAGAATCTTGGCCTGGGAAGCACATTGCCTACTAAACTGGAAAAGTCACTACAGTCTTGATTCTACATAAAGTATCTAATTCTAAAAAAAAAACCTGATTATAATAAATAGTATGAAACTGGACCAGCAGCAGCAAGAATTAAACCACAAATTAATAAATTATTATGGCGTTTGCTTCTTTCGTCTCGATACAGTAATGGCCTCGTGTTATGGTTTGTAGCACAGAGAAGTAGAAAGAGATTCGCCACAGCCTGTGATGGAACCAATATGGCGTCAGCGTTATGGTTTCACTGTGGTTCGTTGTCTGATTGTGCGCTTGTGCGGCGCTGCGATAGTTAACCAAACTCCCGGAGGAGACGGCGCGGCGCTATTCACCAATGCGTGTTGACACCTGACACCGGTGTCAAGCACTCCGGTTTCTTATTCTCCATGCCAAAGAGCGGGATTGTCGGGCGCCTTTTCCTCATTTTTTCGATCCCAGAAAAAATTGGCGAGCTATCGTGGGATCAAGTTCAGTCTGCGTTTTGCGCATGTGCCAGTAGAATGAAAAATCGTTCTGGCTCAATGTTTTGGATTTTGCAAAGCTTGTAAGAGTATTTTTTGGAGAAAAATCAGTCTGAGGAATATTTTATTGTTTAGCCTACTAATAAGTGAGTGAAGACAATAACTTTTGCCTGGGCAAATTTTGTTTCAAGATGTATTTCATGTTATTATCTGTTACGGCCTTACCCGGCTTCCAAACTTCTCATAATTGTTGTTACGCCCTCTAGCGGTCTTTTTCTGTGTCTGTATCTTGTGTTTCCAGTATCTTTATCAGTGGAATTTGATCAGACTGCAGCAATGTCGTGTGAGGCTCGCTGAGCCATTGAGTTTGGTGTTGGTCACAGAGATTTATGCTTTAGCAATAAAAAACCAGTTACAGTCCATTGCCTCGTCTGAGTTTTAAGGTTAGAAATTACACGTCCCTTAATCATTCGTAACATTTTATTGGTCCGTCGAGCGAGCGTTCAGTGAAAGCGAAGTTTTGCTCTGCGCAGCTGGCATATATTAGCGTCGGAGTTAGGGTGTTGTCAAGAAAACCCCTATTTACTACGGGGAGTTCAGTGCCCCTGGCGCGGGAGATTGCTACTGATAACGTCGGGGAATTCTGCCTTACTCATCTGAGGTAAGAGACTTTTGAAACTTAAACTATGGCTGAGATGAATTAAAGACTTTTAACGAAAAAAGAGTCTTAAAGGCTCAGCTGACAAAAAATTTAAAGAGAAAATAGATTTTGAAAAAAAAAAATTGATAAATCGAAGGTGACTTAATTCGATAAATGCAACGAGTTAAAAAAAAAAAAAAAGTTTGAAGACGTATTTGACGCTATTTGCTACTGTACGTGATGAAAACAGTACTAGACTCTTATAAGAAGCAACAAGAGTCCATATTAGAAAATATTGATGAGATATACCTAACTGTTGTCCGTAAATTCAAAACATCCAATTGTAGTAGTTCAAAAAAACAGAAGTTAGTATAGTGTTAAATTGCCTAAATTATCTTTACCTACGTTTACTGGGAATATTAATGAGTGGATAACTTTCAAGGACTTCATTAATGCAGCAGTTAACAAATAACTCATCTCTCAGTGATTCGCAACGTTTAACTATCTAAAATTATCCTTAAAGTATGAAGCATTCAAAATATTCAAAGCATTCCAGTCTCGGATAGTAATTATAAAATTGCTTGGAACCTTCTTGATGAAAGGTATTCTAATAAACGCGAACAAGTATTTGCTCTAAAGGACTCAGAGCCTTCAGCAGATCCAGTCGAATCGACAACTGCATTTGTTAAATTTAGTGGACAATATCAATGAAATAATTCGTAGTTTAGATATTTTAAAGCAAAATGTAGAAATTTATTTCAGTGATAATTTTAATATTGTATATAATACTACAAAAAATTCAGATAATTCCCTCAAGAATGTATTTGAACGTCAACTGAAGAAAGATGCAAAAGCTTAGCAACTTAATAGAATTCTTAAAAAGATCACACAAACACTACAACATAGTAAACCTAGCAGCAATAAATACCTGTCTTTATAAATCTACGTCTTATTGTCCACCAAATGTGTATATTGTAATGAAGATCATACCTTGCAAAAATGCCTTAAATTCTTTTGAGTAATGTAGATCAACGAGTAGATTTGTCAAATCTAAACATTTGTGTTCTCTTCGCCTTGTCTCTCACACCTTCATATGGTTAAAAATGTAAAGTACTTCATCGTGCAACATTGTCAGAAAGATATAATACCTTATTGCACATTGATCGCAACTTAAAAGTACAAAATCAAGGATCTTTCTCCTCAGGCTGAAGTCTGTTCCTTGAGTTCTGAACCAACCACGAGTAATATGGTTCCGTCTACTTCAGTTTGTGCGAATAACTTAGTGAAGGAGAAACAAAATACTAATCGTGCTCCTTTGTACTCGCCGTTGTTAACATACTAAATTCAAAAAATCATGTTTGTTTCTGCTTAGATGTATTTTAGTGCCTCAAAAAGTTACATCAAACGTCTGTTAGTTAAAAATTAGGTCTAAAACGTCAAAAAATCCATATCCGTTTCATGTTCCTGGTGCAGAAACTACATTAAGTTAGTGGAGAAATTGATTTAATGTTCACTCCAATACTTCCAATCAAAAATTCCATGTTAAAAAACTAGTGACTCTTTAGAAAATAACCGTGATAATATCCCAACGATAAATCTCTCAAAGTTGTTGACAGCTTTTTTTCCTAATCTTCTGTTATTGATCCTAAATCTCCACAATGTCAGAGATATTGCTTTTATTAGGTGTCAATTGTCTTCGATGAAGAAACAATTAAAAGGGATGAAAGACTCTTTGCCTTGAGTACAAAACTGATGGTTATTGCAGGTTCTACTGCATAGAAAACCCGTAAAAGAAACTTCAGTGAGTTACGGCGTAAATGAAGAGCTTATTTAACCTTTGGGAGTTAGAGCAGATCCTGAACGTCGTCTCTTTCACGAAAATTTGTGTGAAAGATTTTATGAAAATTATACCAATGATAAAGGACGTTATTCGGTAAAATTACCATTTAAAACTGAGAGACAGGAATTGACCAAAGGAATTTGCTTTTCGTCAGTTTCTCAATCTAGAGAAAAAAGCTGTTAAAAAATTCCAAATGTATATCAGCAGTATATGGACTTTATGTCAGAATATCGTCCCTGGACATGGAGGAAGTAGATAGTGTAGATGTAAAAAATGAACATTTTTATATCTACATCACTACAGTATAAGAAAGCTCACTACTGTTTTGTGTAGTATTTAATGCTAGTGCTAAATCCTCATCTGGGAGTATTCTTAATGATACTCTAATGATTGGTCCTAAGAATCAGGAGCATCTATTTGTACCCTTTGAGATTTAGAGTCATAACATTGCAAAGCATGAGGATTTGCAAAATAAATACAAGCACATTGAAAATGAGGACTTTCAAAAAATTCTTGAGAGATAACTGTCATCACCTATTAAAACTTATCAATTGTAATTGTTACTATGGAACTGCTTCTGCCTCTTATTTGGCCACACGTGTTCAAAGTACTAGCTACAAGTTCTAATTTTCCGAAAGTCAAAGTATTGTTGCATAATTAAGGTGTTGAGATGTTTTATTTGAGCTGATATCAGAAGAATCAGAAAAAATTAATTCCCGAATTGCAAGAGTTATTATGCTCTGAGGTTTCAAATTGCATAAATGGTGTAGTAAATGAGAAGTCGGTCTTAGAAGAGCCATAAAACTGAGACTAAAAATTTTAGAGATAATTGATGCAAAATCAATTAAGATTCTAGTTTGAAACAAACCTGCTCTGGATGAATTTATTGCAACTGCACTTAAATGATATGTAGGACCTTCCACCAAAAACGCACGATTCTATCTTCTGTTTCCAAAAATTTTCGATCCATTAGCTTGCTTTTGGCCCTCTCATACTGGCAAAAAATTCTGTCTGAGCATTTGGACTTCCAAATGTGGGATGATCCTGTTCCGGAAGAAATAATAAAATGGACAGTACGAAAGATCAATTACACCATCTAAATCAATACGTATTCCTTGTAGAAGAGTGCTTTTGCCAAATGCTACTCAAATCGAACTGCATGCATTCTGTGATTCACGAAAAGCGCATATGCTGCAGTCATCTATCTTAAATCAATTAATGATTCATCGATTTCTCGTTAAGCTTTTGACATCCAAAACCATAGCAATCTGCTAAAACCGTATCAATACCAAGTGATTAGAATTAAATCAGCTGTATTGTTATTCATCTTGTTCAAACAGTGTAATTCTTTTTAAAATCCAAACGATTCAACTTATGCTTGGACAGATTCACGATAGTTTTTGCTTCATGCATACAATCCGAGTCATCTCGTTGGAGCTTCTTGCTGCTAATCGAGTCTCGTGAGATTCAATCAGTTTTGTCTGGAAGTTTGGAATCACATCAGAGGTAAAGAAAATCCTGCCGGATTGTGCGTCTGAGGTATTCTGCCCTGGTTCCTTAAATCGCATAGTTTATGGTGGCAGGTCCATCATGACAGAAAATATTGAATGATTACTCAAAATCACCAATACTTTGCGAAGATGCTCTTGAGAGAAGAACGTAAGAAACACTTGTGCTGTAGAATTGTTCATTAGAACTTTCCATTATCGATAAATATTCAATGCGTTTGCAAAACTCTACGAATTGTTGGTGTGGTGCTTTAGATTCCTTCAGGTCACCAAATCTCCTTCAAATAAAACCAAAGGATTTCTTACAACGTTAGACATTTAAATGTGCTAGAAATGCGCTCGTGAAGATTGTTCAAAATCAAGAACTTCTGCAAGCTACCAAATATTTTTAAGAAAAGGAAAGCTCTGAATTCTAAGAGCAAAATACCTTACCAAGTCCCTTTATGGATGACCTATCCGTGTAGGAGGTCGGTTTGAAAAAACATGAGTATTTCCATGGATCAGCACATCCGATTTTACTCAAAAAATCATCGTCTGACAGAAATGATATGAGATATTTTCATGAAAAAATACTCCACACCGGTCTCTACATTACTTCTCCATAAATCAGGAAGGATATTGACGGTCAATTGTCCGCACATTATCGGAAAATGTGTGAAGTGCTTCCCAAAAAGGTCAAACCAGAACCAATTTATGGCTGATCTTCCGAGGTCAAGAGTTCAAACCTTCCCGGTGTTTTCCAGAGGGACAGACTACGCCGGCCCATTTCCTCATCAAACCCCGCAGGGGTCACGGTATAGAAGTGTTACATCTGTGTTTTCGTCTGTTTTACAACCAAGGCTGTTCATAGAAATAGGGAGGAGACCTGACCTTGTATCTTCAGCAGCACTCAAGAGATTTATCGCAGGAGGGGAAACCCCACAGAAATCTAATACTCTGGATTGTGGTACGAATTTTATTGCTGCAGAAACTGAGAAGAGTTGTGGCTTCTTTAAGGAAGGATGAGCCAGTTAACGAGTTTTCATGAAGAAAGTATCGGATGGAAATTAACCAGCTGCACCACATTTTGGAGGACTGTGGGAAGCAGCAATTAAATCGGCTAAGCTTCATCTAAAAAGGACAATAGGCAGAGAGTGTTAGGGTTAACACACTCTCTAGTACTTTTTGATATTTTAAGGATTGTGCATTTTGATTCATCAAAATGATTCAAATATTGATTTTGGACGGGATTCAGGCCACAAAGGGTATAATTTTGATTTATAATCTTACCCTTGACAGAAAATCTTGTCCAATTTTGGAATCTTTATGGTGAGTGGTCTTTGATAAAGTTCACCATTCGATTCCTTTTTCATTTCTTCCTTTTTGAACAATTTTTACTTTCGAAATTCATTTTTATATATTTTTATGTGTTTTAAATATTATCGTTTCAACCTTCTGTTGATGCAACAATTTGAGGCTGTTGCTTTCTTACGATTAAAGATGTATTGTCATTGTTCTTGTCTAAATTTGCTGTTTTTTTGTCTTTACGTTTTTCTTTCTTTTTGTTTCATTTTAATTTTTGTTTAGTTTATCTAATTTTTGCTTCTGTATTATATTATAAATAGCTGCATTTGCGCCTTTATATATAATACTATGAATTTTTATTGTTTAATTAATTTAATCAATTTATAAATTTGTTAATGTATTACTGTCTAACTTATGAAGAATTTTTAATTTTGATAATTCAGATAGAAGCTTGTTTAAATTCGCGTCCGCTGTGCCCAATTTCTGAGGATCCTTCAGAACTTGCTGTTCTTACACCTGGTCATTTTATCATAGGAACTGCATTAACTACAATACCCGAGGAAAATTTATTAGATGAGAAAATTTCGAATTTAAAACGCTGGAAACTTACCCAGCAATTATTTCAGAGTTTTTGGAAACGGTGGTCCAGTGAGTATATCACCAGTCTTCAACGTCGCAACAAATGGCAAAAACCACAGCAAAATGTTAAATTGAATGATTTAGTGCTCCTTAAAGATGATAACATTCCCCCTTTACATTGGAAATTAGGTCGAGTGACTCAAGTTTATCCTAGTGGCGATGATAAAGTTCGTGTAGTGTCAGTTAAAACTGCCAACGAACTATTAAAAAGACCTATTCACAAACTTAGTGTTTTGCCAATTGAGAACTGAACTTAAATTGACTTAAAATTTTGATTCTTTAAATTTATTTAACTAATATGTTCCTGAATGTATCAAGGCGTCTTTTCATCTGTTGTGAAAATTGCATTTTTATACATTGATTATTTTAGAGTATAAATCGAGTTATGATTAATCCATTTAATTGCATGCACGGTAAAACACTCATTTTGAATATTTTATATTTATCTTTCCTTTAGTAATGTGCATGATAGCTATATCTTATTGTAATGTGAATGGTAGTAATTTTCATGAATCCTAGTGCAAACATTTAGCCTTTCATTTCCTAAAATCGCATATTTGAATTTGATAATTTTTAAGTAGTAATTAATTAATTTTAATTTAAGTAGCATTCCTATGCATTTATTTTATTTCATTTTATTAGTATTTGAATTAGTCGTGCATTTGCAAATATTTTAATTTTATGGAAATTGATTATCACATTTTTAACTTTAGGTAATTAATTGTGTATTTGATTTTGAAATATCAAATTTTAGTATTTGCTTTGAAACAGTGTTTCAAGGCCCCCCGGTATGTTACGGCCTTACCCGGCCTAACTTCTCATAATTGTTGTTACGCCCTCTAGCGGTATTTTCTGTGTCTGTATCTTGTGTTTCCAGTATCTTTATCAGTGTGAATTTGACTGTGATCAGCGCACGTCGTGTGAGGCTCGCTTGAGCCATTGAGTTTGCGTTGGTCACAGAGATTTATGTTTAGCAATAAAAACCAGTTACAGTCCATTGCCTCGTCTTTTGAGTTTTGGTTAGAAATGACCACGTCCCCTTCTCACACTCCGTAACAACCTCATTACTCGTATTCTTCTAGAACAAAATATTTTTATTCACATATCAAGATCAAGAAAAGAAATGAAACTAAATAATAAATTCGAAAGAAATATTAAGGTTTAAAGCAAATAAAATTAAAAAAAGAATTAATCACATACATAATATATTAATAATTCGCATAAAGATAAGCAATGTGCACACATAAAATTAAAACATATGCATCTTGGGAAGAAAAGTATACCTATCATCTCTACTGTGGAGACTGTTAGAGTTGCTTCGTGGGGAGCTCCTGTGCCTCCTCAAGGGTGAACGTGACCTTGGACTTCTGCAACCAAAATATCAATAGATATTTTGCTTAAAATAAAACTGGCAGAACATAAACTGTTTGTAGAAAATGCCATCTTATAATACAAATTTAAAAAAATATATACCATTTATTTATTTTATGTTCAGATTTGTATGGCAACTATATACCTACACACATTTGCTAATCTATATCCATAGGGATGTAACGAATATTCGTCAACTATTCAGTATTCGGTCCTTTTGCCAAATATTCGGCTGGCCGAATACTAAACACATATTATGCTTTAAACCTTTATCTACCACACCGACTTACTAGCGACTTTTTAATTTTGTATTTTAATCAATAGACTAGTTTTGATGTGGAATAACCCTGGGAATGAGGAAAAACTTTTTAATTAATTAAAATTACTTAATTAATTTAATTAATCATTAAAAATTTAATTACTTACTGCCTTCAGCTGCCACTCACTTCTTGTTATTGGAACTCCGTGTTCTTGCGAATACTGCGAGGATAAACGGCGATGTTTCGAAGAAATAAACGTGATTAGAGCGGTACTTTTAAGTACCGTCGGTAGAGAAAGGGTTCAGATAATAATTTTTTTAAAATAAGCTATTAGATAATAAAACAAAAAATATTTCAGAATTATGAAATATATATATTGATATAAAAATCCTGGTTGGACGATGGGAATAAATGCAGAAAATAGACAAAAAAAAAATGTCTGAATTTAGCACTTAAAATTAAATAGACAAAAATCTGATTTGAATTTTAAAAAATATTATATGCCCTAACGCCTTTCTGTGTTAATATATCGATGTCCCAAATTTGATTCCGGTAAGTCAAACGGACTGGACGTGCATAGAGAACTAAACAATACATACACAGAGACGGCGCCAGAAATTTTCCAACGGGGAGGCAAGCAAAATTTCTCTAATACAGGTAACCTCAAAATAACGCACAATATTTAATTTTATATTTAATTAAAGGTAATTACTATTAATTAGCGAATTCAATTATAAGGATTAATTAATTGGTGTAATTAGCTATTTGTATAATGTCGGTGCAGTAAGCATTGTCTGACGGAACGACAAGCAATAATAGAAAATGAAGAATTAAAAACATAACTCTAGTAGCAAATAAAGTGTCCCGCACTGTTATTGGGGGAAAAAATACAGATTTTTATCTAAATCTCATAAATAAATAAAATAATAGCCGAAACAAGTGGAAATAATTATTAACTTATTTTAAAACCTATAACTACATATTTAAAATTATTGGCAAAATCAGAGGACCAGTTCCCCATCTCCAAACACTGGACCGATATCGATAATTTTTATTTCACCTGGAAGCTTATGATATGTCATCAATGGTCGCCTGCCCCTACCACCTTCCATTTTCGAGAGAAACCGAAAAAAATACTTCTCTACCGCACATTCTTTTTTGTGAAAAACCATGACATAGTTCTCCAGCCTGAATCACTGAACCGATTTCAGCTATTTTTACTTCATATGAAAGTTTATGACGTCTAGATATATCATCAATGGTCCCCTGTCACCCACCGCCCTCCATATTCGAAATATATCGCAAGCTAAAACTTTCCTAGTGTACCTCAGCCTCTACAATCGCCAACTTATTTCTCCAAGTTTCAAGCATAGCTGCAGGCTATTAAAATTAGAGCCGCACAGCTGACCGCCGAAGGCGGGTACCCTATATATTTAAAATAATTTGCTATACCAAAGGACCAGTCCCCAAGTCTCAACCACTGGACCGATTTTGACATTTTTTTTTCATATGAAAGCTTACGACTCCTAGGTATGTCATGAAAGATTGCCTATCCCCCATCGCCATCCATTTTCGAGAAAAATCGGGACTTCACAATACATTCTCTATGGGGAAACTCTTGAGAGAGTTCCCACAACTACCGAGCCGATTTCGGCAATTTTCATTTTATATGAAAGCCCACGACCTCTAGATACTTCGTCAATAGTCGCCTCCTCATCTCCGTCCTTCGTTTTCGAGAGAAATCGCAAAAACTCTACTTCATTTTACATTCTCTATGGGGAAAACCTTGACTGAGTCCCCAGCCTCAACAATTGTACCGATTTCGCCAATTCATCTGATCACTTTGCAAGCGCAGATAACCACTCAGAATGCCCCATGCTTATTGTGCAAGTTTAAAACAGTATTTTTGAACAGATTCAATATATACGGATCTTCAAAAAAGTGCAAAATATCTACTGTAGGGGATGGAAACTTTATTTAGAGCGATATCATATTGCATTTATGGTTCTGAAAACTTTTAGTCAAGGTTGTGCAAAATATTAGAACTCAAATGTGAATTTTTCGTTCTTCCATATCTAGTCCTGAAAAAAAGTTGTGGTTGCGAGCCGCGAAGCGCCGACCACAGTGAGTGTTCTCTCTCTCTTTATATATATATTCTTTTGAAAAAAGTTTAACTTTGTTTCTGCTAGGATCTTTAAAGCTCTTTCGGAGGTCACTTTTTCAATTATTTTTTTAATTGGAAAGATATATGCCTAATTGTTTCGTCGGTAGTTGTTGAGGAAAGGCAATAATATCATCTGTTTTTACTAAAGTAGTTGGGCTGAAAGTTTCAATCGCTGTTGGTCGCAACCCATAGCAGCAGATTTTTTGTCAGAGAACCAGCGCTAGAAAGGCAAAAATGAACTCTTGAATGTTAACCCCGACTGAGACCGAAATTCACTTTTCTCTTCACATTGTGAAAGGAATAATTAATTTCGATCCGATTTCCGGTGTTGATTTTGAGTGTATGAATTTTTTGTCCTTTCTTTCCTCCATTTTCTCTTAATAAAAGGTCCGTGGTCGGAGAGACGAAAGGAATGTATTTGAAGTTGAACGGGCGACCAACCCGACCGCTCAGAGGGGTTTGAGTGGCCGTTAATAGAGGTTATTTTAACATTAGGTGTATGGGCCGAAAAATTCAGCGCCGAGCAAAAATGGTCGTTGAGAGGAGTGACCTCTATGTATTGCCACACTTTTATTTAATATAGATACTTTAGTTTTCCGTAATAAATCAAACGACACGTGTTCAAAGCAGACAATGGAAGTAACAAAACATACAAATTTTCATTAGTCTTGTTGATCTCTTAGCCGACCGACCGACCGAAAACATCAGTGGGCAAAATGAGACATCTGATTCACTTGTCACCTTGCCGGTTATTCCGTCAAATGTGGTGCGCGCTAAGGCCGAATGGACGGCATGTGAAACAGATGCCGGTCATTCTGTTGATTTAAACGTTAATCAGACGTCAAATTTAAACACAAATAGTTTAACGCGATCATTTACTATATAATTATAATAAGGTAGGATTTAAAATATTAGATTCCTTGATACCCATCTCCGCAAACAGAAAAGATGAATAAATAATAAAAATATATTATTTATTCATCTCTTAATATATTTAATTAAGAGATGAACAATGGTTTTAATTCATTTACATTAAAACACCGTTTATACTTCTGGTACTTTTCCGTTAGCCGGGCGCAAGCGAAAAATCGCCAAATAATGTAGAATTCCGCCAAATTTCTTACAACCATTCTCTTGGCGTCTTGGCTCACGTTTGGTTCACAATTGGCGACATTTGCGCCTGGCTAACGGAAAATCGCTTCTGCTTAGGACTTGGCTGCGTTTGATTCACATTGGCGACATTTGCGCCGGTTAACAGAAAATCGCTTCGCTCTTTACAATTCACAATTGGCGATATTTGCGCCCGGCTATCGGAAAATCGTCTGCCTGGCGAATTGGCCTGCGTTTGGTTCAAATTGACGACATTTGCGCCCAAGATGGAAAATCGCTTCGCTCTTGGCGAATTGGCTCGCGTTTGGTTCACAATTGGCGACATTTGCGCCCGGCTAATGGAAAATCGCTTCGCTCTTGGCGACTTGGCTGTTCACAATTGGCGACATTTGCGCCCGGCTAACGGAAAAGTACCATACTTCTTTCAAGGGACTGATGTGAAATGAGGTATAATTGAAAAAAATGTTTCATCGAAACGAAGTACTCTATCATTACAATGAATACGAATGAATTGGGAAACGAAACGGTGCTTTACTGTAATTTATTTGTCCCCGAGTTGACACTTGATATGCATAATTAAATCTTGTTGTTTTTGTGCATTTCCCCACGGCCTCGGTAGCGTATCTTGCTTCCATCATTGCACCTAGAGTTCGGGCCGCACGTGAATTTAGCCTTCGTCCGTGTCAACAAATACTTCATCTTTTCCCCCTCTTTTTTGCATACCTAAAAGGAAATATTAGCTTTTAATTCTTCCAATACTCTCATTTAGCTTTTTCTTATTTTATTTAATAAGGTAAATGCTCCAGTAGTGGGCCACTTAAGGGTGTTTCCTCAATTATCATCTAAACTTTTAAGAAGTTTCGCTAATCTCTATTTTTTTTATGGTTGTTCAAACTTTTATCTAAAATAATAAACACCTGAAATATCAAAATAACTGTAATATAATTTTTTAAAAATTAAAAACTTAGATCACTCCTATGCATCAGAAGTGGGCATAGCAAACTTTTGATGTACCAGTAGTGGGCATACTAAAAGTGGACCACCCAGATTTATCAATTGTGCCAAAGAAAAATGAATAAAATCGTTATATATATAATAATAACAATATATTAACATTATACACTATAAAAAATGCAATAAAAATGGCTTGATATAGGTGAAATCTTTTATTTATAGATTCTAGTCACATGAGATTTACATTTTTTCTCCAACAGCCAATTTTTTTTTTATTAAAGGTATATGCTAATTATTGATCTTTCATTTTAAGTTCTGTTTTTGGCGTTATGAATATTAAATCTTGATATTTTATGTTGAATAAATCTTTGTCATCATCTTCCTTCTGCAGCCAGAAAAGAGCCCTCTTAAATGGTGATGGAATATTTTTTGATGGTCCAGCAATGCGATAGTTATTATTGTCTGCCTCGTTACAGAGCCCAACTAATTCTTGAATATCAGTCTTTTCCTCAACAGTACTATAAAATATTTATTATTTAAGTAATTGGTCAGAATGTTCCATTAGTATACCAGTAGTGGGCCATTAGTGTATCAGAAGTGGGCCATGTGACCCACTACTGGTTCTGATCAAAATAAAGCAAATCTAATTAAATAAAAAGACTTTACAAGATGTAACCTTCTTATTAAACATCACAAAACAATCTATTTGAGAGAAAGCATGTGCTCCAGTACTGGCCTCCCTAGGCCCACTACTGGAGCATTTAGTAAAACATTGATCCAAAAGTGGGCCACCCTTCACTATCCATAAATTATCAATATTATTTAATTTAAAGATAGTTTATAATACATTCATTATGTAATCAAATAATATCAATAACAATTCATTTTAAAAACAAATAGAATGTATGCTAAAAAATAGTTGAATGAAGAGTTACCTCTTAAGGAAATCACTAAGAATAAGCTAAAAATTCTTCTCTCAGAGACCAACTTCAACAACAAACTTTCTAGCTCCTAACTAAACAGGAAATGAAGGCTGTGCCTTTAGTATTTAGTTGATAAGGGTTTCAGCCTACCAGAGGCAGATCTCTTATTTCATTGGAATGTTGGAATTTCTTGTTTTTCAACTTAAAAATTCAAGTGGCCCACTATTGGTACGTGGCCCACTACTGGAGCACTTACCTTACTATTTTCTCAGTAATTTTTAAACATTTTTTTTTTAAAGTTTTAAAGTTCTCTCCTCATCTGAATTGAGATTAATTAAGCGTAATAGATAGCTTTAGAATATTTGAACTTGAGTGGATGAATAAAAAGTATTTTATTAACGATTGAAAATTTGAACAAGATAAATATATATAGGGAGAGAGTGAACTAATAGTAGGAATTGAAAAAGAGCATTTTTTGTGTATGTATGAACAGGGGGGGTGCTAGCGGGGGGCAAGGGAGGCAATTGTCCCCCCTTTCGGCGAGAAATGATGACTTTCGTCGGTAAAAATCTTTTCTGTTTCGGGAGATGTGGAAAGATGGGTATCAAGGAATCTAATATTTGAAATCCTACCTTATTGTTATTATATAGTAAACGATCGCGTTAAACTATTTGTGTCCAAATTTGAACACAAGTGTTTGTGAAGAGGGAAATATGGTTCGGCGGGTTTCAAAAATTATTTGGTTCAGTCTATTCTTCTTCGAGGATCAATGAGACTGAAAATTTGCTTCGTGCAACTGGATATTCTCATTGTAATTAAAAATAAAGTTGCAGACGATAGGAGGGTGTTTTGTATTATAATATTTTACATACAAGTAATTTTAACATTAAAATATATAATTTAAAAAATTGTTTATTTAAATGCACGTTGTCATTCCGCTGGCTTATTATCAGGTCCATTAAAGTTTAACATGAAAATATTTTCCTCTCGAGAAACGGCGGATATATCAGATAGTTTGGAATAAATGATTCTGCATTCTACCTATAACATCTTTCAGATTTCATAAAAATTCGACCATTAGCTTAGCAGTAAATTGGAATACGTATACACACAAATATGCAGTTTAATAAATAACGCAATGGTTAATCGTGGCGTCAGAGAATCTGATATTATTTTGTATATGATAGTGAAACGGAATATAAACTCATAAAAAATTGTGTTAGAAATTATATGAGGATGAATTTAATAACTTAAATATATAATTTATATTTCATTAAAACTCCAAATATAAACTCCATTTCTAACAGCTGTAGCATTTTGTAATTATGATACTTTTAGCACCGAAACAAGGAAATTTTTAATTTTATTTAGATTCCTGTCTGGAGTTTTTAGTATAGAATATTTCAAATGATAAATTTAATTACAGAGTTTTGCGGAAACTATTTACACTAAGTTAGCGATTATTATGTGATTTACCGATAATTTTACCAAATCTGTTAAATGCTTGAAATATTTAATTTAATAATGGAAACAACAAATCTTTCTCAAATTTTTAATTTTTTTTCTTTTTAAGAACAATCCTTTAACCAGTGATATAGAAAATCATTTAATAACTTTATTCGAGTAAGTTAAGATAAAATTAAAAACTTTTCAATTACAATTTCATATTATTTTTTCTTTAGAAAAGTTCCGTTTTGTGCGAAGCAACACGCGGGCTAATTATGGCCCAGCCTCATAATTTTCAACTGTGATCAAATTTCTAGGACAACACCTGAGCCGGCACCCCCGACTCTTAACTTCTGTTCCACACCAGCAGGAACCAGTGCCGGACTATCAATTTGATAATGCAAAGTGGGGAACTGTCTGGAGGCCCCAGAACCTAGGGAGCCTAAAGGCTGATTTTTCTTTCATAATTTTAGGTTATTATTATTTTTTTTTTCTTTGCTTTGGTTTAATTTAGAATAACCATGTACTTGAACTAATCAAGCATCTTTTAAATTTAAGAACATTAATCTTAGGAATTTTTTTCATGTTTCCAAATACAATTGTTGATCAATGTGACCTTTTTTGCAGTTGACTGACTGACTCTCAAATCACTAGCTCTGACTTTGTGTTAGGATATTTGAATTGAGATATTTTTTTTCTCTTTTTTCCCCCATTTTATTTAAAATTGCTTTTAAACGAAAATTATTTTTTAACAAGCAAATAGATAGGGTGATAGCAAGGTGATCTGCAATTAACTGTTTTTTAATTTCAGTTTGTCACAATATTTTTACTAGAAAACGGCTTGCATAGAAATTAAATAAAAAATATCTGGTTTTGGAAGTTTAGAATGGGAAGGAGGCCACGAAAACTTAAATTGTCTATAGGCCTCAACAGGGCTTAATCCGGTGGGAGGACGATTAAAAACTCAGAAATCGACTCAATTGAGAGTTCAAAACGGTTTAAATTTTGAGGATCTAGTCACCTAGTGGGAAAAAATTTGTTAAAACAAAGCAAAGTAGCTAGTTGAGACATTGCATTCGTTAATATTTGATCATAAAATCATTCATTTGCACACAAATTTTTTGTTACACCATAACTTTTTTGTACAGATAGTAATTAATATTTTAGTTTCATTTTCGTGAGTTTTTCTTTAAAAAAATTCTACAAAAATGTTATGGTTAAATATTTGGAAATTTATTTAAAACCTTATATATATATATATATTCAATAAACTAACAAAATTTCATTTCCATTTGTCTAATTGCGTCTTGAAATCTGGGAATTATGCAGGTAACAAACAATTAAAGTCACTTGCGTTACAAACTGTACTTCTACAAATTATGGACCTTTTTTTTTATATGACTGCGTTGAAAAATATCTATACAATTAATAAAAAGCAGAAACAGTGACTCAAAACTATTTTTGAAATCTCGGATATGTGTTTCTGGATTATCTTAAAAGTAAATTAACTCTTTTTCAATTGAACAAGCTAAATGGTGTTCTTAACTTATTTATGAAGGGATTTAACAGCAGATAAAATATCAGGGTGGCCATCATTTTTGATGTTTGAGTTTCCCTGACTTTTCCAGGTTTTATAAAAAAATTCCCTGACTTTTTTCGGAGGTAGCCCATCAATCACAGAAAAAATTTACCTGCACATTGGCCATATTAAGTATTCATTCGCCATACTAAGTTTTCATTCAAGCCAGTATGGTTTGAATAAAAAAGCAAAATGTTTGAAAAAAGAACATTTATTTAAAACTTTTAAACAATAAACCATAAAACAACTAATACATCTTTACTATGAACAGTTCTACTGTACCGAATTTTCCAAGCGTTTCGGATTAAAAATATAAACTTTAAAAAAAATCTTTAGAATTATCAAAATCTCAATAAAAATATACGTTGCAAAATAAAACAGGAAAAGACAAAATCGAGACAAAAAAATGTAAGAAAACGACTTTTTACTGATGTTTATAAATTAAAACACAGCATAATCACACGAATCGAATCGTTTGCAAAAGAGAAAAAAAGCAACTTTTTATTCCAACCAACTCCCTTCAATACGTCTCAAAAAGAACAATATATAAAGAAATATAAATAAAATAAAGCATCAAAAGACAAAAAAGAGAGAAAAATGCAAGAATTTATAAATTATAACACCAGAAGTCGAGTGTATATGAAATAACGAAGAAAAATAAAATTCGCGAAAATGGGGGAAAAAATCCGAATTTACCACTTAAAATTAAATAAATAAAAATCCAATTTGAATCTTAAAAAAAATTTACTGCGGAAAAGGTCTGGACGTGTGTAAAGAAGAAGAAGAAAAGAAAAGAAAAAAAAAACGAACAATGCATACATAATACTAAAAAAAATTTGTTCTTTTATATATACAGGTAATGGCTGTTCCATACTTTGAAGATCCCATAATTTATGAAAATGATCAGTATTCATGTCTCCCAACACTCAGAGGGAAAAAAAAGGAAGAAAGTATTAGCACTAATTTCCAATACTTCATAATTCAATGAAAAGATCTCCAGAAGTGGAAAAACAAACTAATTCTGGTATAACTCCTATTTGATATTAAATCATCATAAAAGCAGGCAGTAGTGTGGATGCTAACTTGTACACAGATAAAGAGAAATTTACGATCTCGTAAGCTATCTGAATCTCCTTGACATGTAGCCAAATCCCGGTTCTTCTTCCACATCCGAGTGTGATTATACTATAGGTTTTCATCTCAAGAAGTATCATCTAATTTAACTACTAAAAGGAACGAGATTCTGTTCATATAGTCCAGTCAACGAAGGTCCAAAATGGGTTTGAAAAACATTATCTCATATAGTTTTGAAAATTGGTATACATGTTCCAGAGGGGTTTATTATGAACATACTAAATGTCACCGGTCCTGGGAGATGATTTCGTGGCGCCATCTTGGATTTCATCCCACCCCCCCTTTTAGTTTTTCTTGAGTATCTCGAAAAATGTTCAGTTTTAAAATTGCAATTGATTAAACAAATTTAAGACCATAAAATTCCCTACAAATACATACCTTTATTTTTCTTCCAGCTTTAATAGTTTCCCAGATAATGGATCTCAAAGTTTGCCGCCATCTTTTATTTCACCCCCCTTTTTTTAGTTTCTCTTAAACATCTCGAAATCTATTCAATTTTCAAATTACAAGTACTCTCTCTCTCTCTCTCAGCAAATTAAAGAAAATTCCCTACAAACAAGTGCTTTCATTTTTGTTTTAGCTTTAATAGTTTCCGAGATAATGGATTTCAAAATTTGCTGTCATCTAGGATTTTATCACCCTTATTTTAGTTATTTTTTTAATATCTAGAAAACTATTTTATTTTCAAATTACATTAAATACAACAAATTAATGATAGTAAGATTCCCAACTAATGCATACTTCTATTTATTTTCTAGCTTTAATAGTTTCCGAGATATTTAAGAAAAACTAAAAAAGGGGGAATAAAATCCAAGATGGTTGCAAATTTTGATATCCATTATCTCGGAAACTATTAAAGCTAAAACAAAAAATAAAAAAATGTGTTTGTAGGTAATTTTACGCTCTTTAATTTTCTGATTACAGGTTATTTGAAAATTGGATAGATTTCGAGATATTCAAGACGAACTAAAAAGGGGGATGAAATCCAAGACGGCGACAACTTTTGAGACCCATTATCTGGGAAACTATTAAAGCTGGAAGAAAAATAAAAGTGTATATTTGTGGGGAATTTTACGTTCTTTAATTTGTTAAATCAATCGTAATTTGAAAACTGAATAGTTTTCGAGATATTCTGGAAAAACTAAATAAGGGGGGATGAAATCCAAGATGGCGCCGTGAGCTCACCCCCCAGGACCGGGGACTTTTAGTATGTTTACCAGAAGCCTCCCCACGAACATGCGAACCAATTTTCAAAACTATACGATTTAATGTTTTTTTCAAACCCTTCGTTGACTGGACTAATAGCCGAAATTTCGGTCACTCGGAAGTTGAAATGTAAACATCCTCTGGCGAGTGCGCAGAAATGCGAATGGTATCCGTTCTTGACTCTTAGTAAATGATTGATTTGCATTGGTTGCCAACGGTATTTCATTCTATTTATAAAAAAAGATCAGCGAATTTTTGCGTCCAATAAGAATTATCAAAATAAAAAACTTCCAGTTTTAGAATAAATTTCCCTTACTTTTCCCTGCTTTTTCCCGGTCTCCCGAATTTCCCTGACCATTCTCGGTTTTCCAGTCGGCTGGCCACCCTGAATATTTACCGTCGGATTTATAATTTGTTAAAAACGAAAATACAATTGATTGATGGTTTTATAGCTATATGAAAAAATCCGATTCATTTATTGCTATCTTATGATATCATTCAATCTCCCAGTATTGAAACATTAACAGAAACAAAAGAAAATTAATATTTTGTTACAGTAAATCTGTTTATTCTCACGTTATTAACACTATAATACACAAGTTAACTATAGAAGTTCAAGAGTATATATACACACGGTCACACAAATTATATAAATCTATAACAGGTTTTGATCGCAATTAAATAACTTAATTCCTAAAATAAATTTTTCTGACTTGACTTTTAAGATCTCGCACTTTACAATAGGTAATCTTGAGAATGTAAACGAAATGTGGAAGAAAAAAAAAATATCTTAATCGAAAACCCCCCCCCCCACAAAAAAAATATTAGTATGATCTTATACAATTGGGCGAATTTTGAAGATTTTGTTTTACCTAGTTTAATATTTTGTAGAAATTTGAAATGGAACTCTTCATGCAGAGTAATTAAAATTATACAGTGAAACCTCTCTGAGCGGCCACCCTTTCCGAAAAAATTGGCCGCTCCGAGGGGGTGGCCGCTCTGAAGGGTTTTCGTTACAATTACAAGATAATTGCTATAATACATAATATAAACAAGTCTGACACATATTTCTTATTTAAAATGAAGTTTAAGACTTATCTAAAGAGAAAATAGTACTTTATTTAAAAACTTTTTACATTTTTTGAAAAAAGGATGCAATTTGTGACTGTTTTAAGTTTTTATCCTTCTCGGAAAAAACGATTTTTTCAAGTTCATTTTTCAGTTTAAAAAGTAAATCTCTAACCTATAAGTTTGTCAAATCGGATGGGCGAACCCACCCGGCGGCCGTTCAGAGGGGTTGGGTGGACGTTGCTAGGGGTTATTTTAACATTACGTCTATGGGCCGAAAAATCCGTACCACGAAACATTGGCCGTTAAGAGGGGTGGCCGCTATACAGGTGTGGCCGTCCGAAGAGGTTTCACTGTATATTATATACGTATATATAAAATAATAATAACGGCCCCCTGTCGGGGATGCTGTGCCTCCCCCCCCGTCGGGGAGAAATTTTGTATCCCGTCGGGGAAAATTTCTGTACGGGGTATTCAACTATAGTTGATAAATAATAATCTGGCGAAAATTCGAGACCAATTTAATTACACTTGTTCCCCCCGTCGGGGAGATCGTGCCCCCCTGTCGGGCAAACTCTAGCGCCATTCCTGAAAATATGCCTTGAGATTTGTATTAGATATTTTTTTTTTAAATTTGAAAGATAACAGTTTACTTTAAAAAAAATATTAATAAGATTTAGTTTTCAAGGAAAGTTATTCTCTGAAGGATTTTTCTCCCAACTTTGTCACCATACGTAGAATATGGTCCCTCTTATTTGATAATGTTTTTGTTAGACAAAAGAATTTTAAAGAGATTACATACACAATAATAAACGTCGGAGACGAGGAACAGATTCGCCAGTCCAATGTGTAGTGTACTTACAGAAATATATATATTAGGATAACCATCTTCTGTTAAAGATAACTTATAAAACAAAATTTTATCCATTTCGTTATTTTTCGAGAATTTTTTTAGTAACCAGAAAAGATTCTTTGAAAAAAATGTATAACGAAACGCTTAATGGATATACAAGAATCCATAAGTAAGTTTGAAAAAAAAAAATGATAGTAAGTAATAGTAGCTTTCTTTTCTTTTTCTTATCTCTTCTTGCTTTTTTTGCATAATTTTTAGTTACTCATTTTTTCTTTTTTAAAAAAGAAAAGTAATAAATGATAGTAAGTTAATAGGGTTTCTTTTTATCTCTTCCTAGATTTTTTAATATCTTCCTAGGTCACTTTAATTTAATTTTGTTACAGATAAATTTAAAACATTTAAATAAATAATAAAAAAATGAAGATTTCGCTACTGCGCATCTCGCTTTACGCAGGGTTTGCCAGAGAGCTGCGCGAAGATTAGCAGTAGGGAGCGCTGACTCAGGTTTGGCGAAAATAAACATAAACAAATTGGCGACATCTAGACGTTCCCTAATCTCCCCATTATTATGCTAAAACTATTATATTTGTGCCACAACTTTACGTTTACAAAACTTTTAAAAAAATTAGATATAGCATTCGGTATTCCTCGATATTCAGAATATTGCCCAAAATATTTTACAATATTGTTGTGCTACTGGGGCATAATTATTCTTTATCGCTCTTCTTGGCGACATCCAAGTTTTGCATGGCGGTTGAATTTTTAGCCATATGATTTATATAATCACTGACGGTTAAATTTCTAACCAAACGATTTAGCTAATTCCAATATTTCCATTTTGAATTTAAATGCTTTAAGAGTTTTTTTAACCGATTTAAAAAGAAAGGGTTACTAACTCAAAGAACACGGAATTCAACTTTTTGTGTACTAAACAAAGAACCGATTCGAACTTGGCACTTGATACAGTTTCCAAATGTATTTGGCGATTGCTTAAATCGGAAGATTACGGTCTGTGAATCCAAAATAAATAAACCAGGAAACTCGCCCATTAGAAAACAAGTAAACGTACATTCATTTTATTAACAAAAACATCAACAATGGCAACTCACAAATTAATACAACAGAGAAATATAATATAACAGAAATTGATATTTTACCTTGAAGGGGAACGAGAACGACTTCTACTGCGACTCCTAGACCTAGATCGCGATCCCAAGCGGGGATCGCCGGCACGACCACATCTGGCCATTTGAACACGCAATTCACGTCCATCCAGAAGATATTTATCTAAAGAATCCATGGCTTCTTTGGCACCTCTGCTGTCATAAAATCGAACGAACGCAGAAGTTCGATTCTTTCCCGTATTAGAGCGAAAATGAATATAGACATCACCAACTTCCCCGAATTCTTCGAAAACTCTCTTAAGGTCTTTAGGAGTTGTACAATCAGACAGATTATCTACTTTTAATGAAGTCATTCTGCCAATACTTGGAACTCCTGAGTAACTCATGCTTGCATCGAGTACCAATGCATACTAGTAATGTGTCGTTCACACCGGAACGAATCCGCGAATCCGAATCCTCAAAAGGGGCAACCGGCTCCGGATCCAAAAGGAACGAATCCGCGAAATCGGATTCGTGATGAATCCACGGAATCGGATCTGTGAATCCGTGGATTCGGATTTATGAATCCGCGGAATCAACGCCTCCTATATCTAGATATAGGAGGCGTTGGCGGAATCGGATTTGCTGATTACGCGGCATCATGATTGCGATTCAGAATCGCTGATTCGGATATATAATCATAGAAGAGGATTCATTTACTTTTGGAATGAACGATATATCATTTGGGGTCATGGACGCAGATAAATTTCTTCGCATGGAGCAGGAGATGCTAAGATTCGGTTGATTTGAATGAATGCAATCGATTACGCTGTGCATACAGATAGATTTCTGACGTTGTTTACAAATAAACCAGTAGAATAGTTAGTTTGATCAATGATTCTTTTGATATTGCTTGAGAAGTAAAAGAGTTGCTAGTAAAAAGAAGATGCAGGTAAAAAGAATTCATAATAAGTATAATTAAAAATAATTATAATTTTTTGTTCTTGACTCAAGATTTCAATATCAAAAATAGTTTCATTAGTTAAATCTCGGTACATTGAAATTAATAAATTTGATAAAAACTATTTAAGAGAAAAATTTGAATCTGTACTGAACAGTCAAGAATTTTTGGTATAAAAGTTTAAGATAAGTCAAAAAATAGGCACGCTTTTTTAAAATTATTAAGAAATGATATTTTTCCTTTTGAGTAATTTAAAGAATTACTCACATACGTCGAATACATTACGTCGAATTTTTTATATATATATGTGATATTTTAATTTAACTTTCCTAAATAATCTTAATGACACCTCATTTTAAATACTTCTACTTTCATCATAATTAACGGACTACAACTTTCTTTACAAGTCACGAGGTTCTAAAAGGGAAAATTCCCTCTTCTGAGGCGCATTCATTTCTGCCTTTTTTCACGCCAGCATGTAATCATTCAACAACAACGCGCCGGGCGGGCGTAAAAACTTCTAAATTCTGGTCATGGAGCTACAAACAAAGTAAATACTTTTAGCTATGAAGAAATAAAACCTGATGCATAAATAAAATGAAGATCTAAACAAAATTCGTCTTTTCCTTGAATTGAACAATGGACTGCCTTTTCTCCTTATATAAAGCCTGATCTTACATATATATACCTTTTTGTTTTGAACACTTCATTTAAGTATGCCATCCTCCGCACATACTTGCGTGGCAAAGTCGGTAGAACGCCATGTTTTGTCGAACCCTGCTGACATGGGTTCGAGTCGCGGGCAGGCATTGTCGTTGTAAGACAAAGTTTTGAAAATTTTAATTTCGTACATTTTCTTTAAAAAGTTATTTTATAATATATATTCAGCATTTTATTTTGTTTTACTCTTTATTTCCAAACCTGATTTATTATTAGATAAATTTTATAAAATGCTGAATATATATTATAAAATAACTTTATAAAGAAAATATACGAAATTAAAATTTTCAAAACTTCTTGCAACAACAATGCCCGCCCGCGACTCGAACCCATGTCAGCAGGGTTCGACGAATCATGGTGTTCTCCCGACTAAGCCACGAACGCACATGACTTGTTCTGCATATTTAAATGACATCTATAGTTTGCTCAAAATTTAAAAGCAATTAATTCAACTGACAGGAATTTACTAAAAAATTACATTTTGTTAATACAGTTAATAACAGATTTTAACAGCAGTGGATCTTTGATAACTGCAAAGAATTGTTTTATATTCCTTCATGATGATTAAAAGATTTTTTATTGTATGGAGCTCATTAGAATTGGGTGAGTTTATATTTAATTAGAAAGATATCCGAGCTGAAATTTCATTAGTGAACGCTTCAGTAAATATATTGTTTCCAACAAATTAAATGACATTCAGCGGAAGTCCTAACCAGATAATAGAAATCAAAAGCGTCTCAAAATACTGAAGGTTCTAGCAAAGTTTCGCTAAATTCACTAACGGCATTTTAAATAATTAACAGAAATGTTAATTTAAAAATAATTAGTAATTAAAATTAATTAGTAAAATTATCATTAATATAATTAATTATCTAATTATTATTATTAATCAAAATTATTCATTAAAATTAATATCAATATAATTAATTATCTAATGAAAATTATAATTTCATTGATTATGATTCATATTTATATTAAAATACAAGTTCAATACTAAAGATTATTACAGTAATTATGGACGATAAATCCATTTAAGTTTCGGAGTCAGAACGAATCCGCGGATCCGGATCCGCAACCGGACTCGAATCCGTGGATCCGACCCCACGAAAGGAACGAATCTGACACATCACTAACAACGAGACTAGTTATCCGGACTGGTAGAAAAGGAAAAGCATTAAGAAGTAGATGGGGGGGGGGGGGATGTAGTTGATCCGGAGGCATATTCACAACCTTTACATGCACTCAAGCCGTAGAGATTTTTGAGCCTCTTCATTGGCTGGCTCTTCCGAAGTCACTTGTGACGTAAATCACTGCAAGGATTTTTTTTTTTTCTTCAGCTGATTGGAGTTTTCCGTAGATTTGTATTGAATCTATTAGTCGTGTCGTGTTTTGTTTATGATTTGAAATTGCTCCTAGATTTTCGGATAGTAGATTGTTTACAAGGCCGAAGTTAGGTTGCATTTAAACAGAAATGAGGTATTTTCAACTTATTTGCGTACATCTCAGTAATTTCGAAAACTATTATTACGCAGAATTATGCCTAGTTTTTCCATTATATTTAATTAGAACTAAATTTGTTGTTTTAGCATGTTTTAAAAATACAGACCACTGAATGTCAAAAGCAGATTAACTGTTTTAGTGGCATTGCATGAATGAATGATGATACTGAATACTGTAAATTAAATAAAATTCTGAAGCCAACATTGTATTTTGTATCTTATTCCTCATTCTCTGAAGAAAATGTCTGTAAAGTGTGGGTCCTTCATGCAATGTTATTTTCCATATTTGCTTAACTTTCACTAATAAACTTCATTTTAAGCTTTTTGTATAAAAATTAGAATGAAAAATAATAGAAATTGATATTCATATATTGAACATTTTCTTATTTTGTTCAGTGTAGAATTTATTAATAAATGTTATTCGAAAAAGTTGTCTAGGGCAACTGCATTATGCCAAACAAATCAACTAAAGCTTAAAAAGTTCTATGAAAACAACTCGAATAGAACTATGATTTTACATGAATGCAAATTTTTAATAGATTTTTTTAGGAAATTATTTTTATTCATATTTTGCTTTATTGATGATCAATTTAAGGTAAGTTATTTTACAAACTCAAGCTAAGACTGTGTAAATTTGCTAAATACTTCATATGTTTTATTAAAATATCCAGAACATTAGCAATTTATCACAGGTTTCATGCAAAGTAGGTGAACTGTTGCAAATAAACACAGTTAAATAGAAAACAGCATATTTTATTACTCAACAAAACATGATAATGAAATTAACTTTATATGAAAATTGTAGTTGACAAACTCTTGTTGCATTCAAATTTGAATCAGTGATGTAAAATACTCGGGTATTTATTTTTAAGGGTAAATACTCAAAATGTGTATTATTTTTCAATTAACTCTATTCATGTAAAATACATGCACTGCAGTAATATGATAATGCTATGTATATATACATCATATAAGGTAAGGTACAAAAACTAGAAACATATGACCCCGTTACAACTTTTAAAATTTTATTAAAAGTTAAAAGTGTTGATTAGAAAAAACAAATACTACATTATGTATCTTATATAAAATGTGACTTAAATGCCAGCCTTTTTTAACTACAATTGAGTTAATAATAATGTCTTTGCTGCTTTTTAAAAAAGGGAGTTATGCATGTTACATAAAATATGAGATTTAAATTACTATGAGTAAATGAATAATTTGTATTTGCAATTTTTTTGAAAAACGAGTTATTTTAACAAAATTAAAGAAAGGAAATGTTGAGTTTGGTTTTATAATGATAAAGAGTTGATAATAAGTAGTGAAAAAAATATACATTTGCTTATAATTCGTTTTGAATTAATTAGTCAAAGAAGTAAACATTTCTGATAAAAAGTTAGATGTTTCAATTCTAATAGTGAAATTCTTTTTGCAGAATTTATTGTATTATTTAAAGATATACTAGACATTTTACTGTTTTGGCAGGGTTCATCTAGATCGTGAACATCAGTTTTAAATATTCTTGAAGCTCCAATTTTGATGTAGTTGTCTTAGTTGGAATTTGTTTAAAACAAAATTCATTATTCCATCCCTTTCAAAAACCTTTTTAAATCAGCAAGACATTGAAACATTTTTTTAAGTGTTTCTCCATTTTTCTTACATTGGCATGTTTGTACTCAACATTAAAGTGCAAGCAACTAATGCATACTTTTAGGTTTAAAAAAGTTCCAAGCAAGTTCTTTTTCTTCCCATCTTTTTACTTTTCAGCATAGAATTTACCATAATATTAATATGTGTGTAGTGAGTGATTAACTCATTAAATCACAACATGGCTGGCTCGCAGCATGGCATTGCGAGAAAATTCTGAAGCTATCTATATAACACAACGGTGTTCAAAATTATTTATCCATTGTCTAGTCAAAAATATAATTCATTGTTTGATATTTATAAATTTTATGTTTCATTTTAAATTACCATTCACAAATGCCTTTTTTTTTTTGCAAAACAGCCAATTTTTGGTATTTAAAAATCTTATATTTCATTTTTAATCACCATTAGCAACCCCTCCCCCCTTTTTTTTACAAAACACCCAGTTCAAGCTAAGATTGTACAAATAGCTACTTACTTAAAAACTTAATGATAACATAATTTATCGATATCAGAGCATTTATTTACAAATTATTTCATGAAAAAACACAATTGCAAAGAATGTTCTGTAATATCATTTTGATTTTTTATAATTACAGCACTTGCTGGAGTGTACTTGTCTTTATTACATGCATGATCTAGTGATTATAGATGTAGTATTGAAAACTCACTCTTAAAAAGCCAAAACAGAATATTTTATTGCACAACAAAACACATTTATACAGAGTCAATTTATACATTTATTGTGTCACAAACCATAACTGTATATATTAAATGAAGAGAGAGATTTCAAATGGAAAATGTATATCTTTTTCTTAATATAAGGCCTCACTTTTTTGAAAGGACAATCCAAATGAAACGCAATTAAATTATTTATTACGAAAGTAGAAAGAAATACTGTTTAACAACTCCCAACCTATATCAAATATTAACCACAGCATATATATTAAAAATAGCACCATGTTTTGTTTCGCTTTTCCTGAAATAAGAAATAACAATCGCAGCTGTATAAGAACAAATATTTCAATTTTTAATGTTCATATGATTCATGAAACACAGATATACTCGAGTAAAAAAAAAAAAAAAAAAGAGCCACTGATATATACGTGTGTGTGTTTTTCATTCAGATTAATTTGCTCATTTGTCCATCCAAAGAAAAATACCACATGGCACAGAACAAGCTATAAGTTGGTATTTATTTAAAAAACTATCTATGCCAAGTGTTATAATATATAAATTATCATTGAACAAAAAGTAAATTTTTAAAAAATCAAAAGAAATTATTTTTAGACAAAGCAAAAATTCATGCATTTTGAGTTACGGCAATGCACAAGAATGCATCATTGCACGAACCCCTGTCATATTTCTGTACAGATGAAGGTTATTAAAATAGTCTTAAATTGACAATACTAAATAAATTAGTTCCAACAATAAAATGTTCTGACGATATACTTTGATAAAAAATTTTAATTTAAATTTCTGTCGTGAAAAACTGATGTTCTTAAAATTCAATAGGGCCCCAATTGTTATGTGTTAAAACTAATCTTATCTTTATCCAAAAAATTTGCTTTTATAGACAATAATTATAAAATTTAAAAACTGTATGAAGCAATTAGTCTAAAGGAAAGCTTGATTTTTCAAATTAACAGTATACTTCACACGCTGATTTCATATAGCAAAGAATAGGCATTCACTTTGTTCTTTCTCATTTTTCATGGTCTTTTCTCAAAACAATGTAAAAGAACATTTTAGTTAATACTTTTACTAACCAAGACATATTTCCTCCTGAAACAAATCACCCCCCCCCCAATAGGGAGAAAAATGCATTTTTTCCCTATATAATTATTAGACTAACTGAGAGAAAGAGAACATTTAAAATAATATATGAATATTAAGTAAAATTTAATTACAAAAATATATACATTTGCATTCAAGTTTATATTTATTTATTCAAAGAAAGCACACTACAGAGATGACTCCATTTACAGAGTGCATGATCACAAACACACAAGCCACAAAGTGAATTAAAACACAAAGAAGAAAAGTAACTGCAGAGAATACAACAGTTCAAAACCTCATCAATTATAAAAATGTAAACAAATAAATGTTTTAAAATGAAAACACGCAATTACAAAAGCACTATAAATAGATTAAGGCTCCAAAAGTCCATGTTGCACACCATCACATTAAAATTATAAAAAAAAAAATCACACAATTTTTAAAAAAAATTTAGAACACCAAATTAAAAAAGCAAGAGTCAAAAAGTCGAACACACACAAACACTAGATCAACATATAAAAATCTTAATATGTATAGTCAAGTGCAAGGAAAGAAATCACAGGTCATGTATTTAAAAGTTGAAAACATTTCGATTTAAAAACAGTAGGAGACATATGATAAATGTCCAGTTCACCAGAGATCTTGTTAAAAGTCTTACAAAATTTATACAACGAGAACCTGTCAATATAATTAAATCTAGAATACACATTAGGAAAAGAACCCCGGTTCCTCAAAGATCTGGCAGGCACAGAGAAATTTATAGTGCTCAGTATATCAGTACAATCGATCGAACCATTGATTGATTGATTGAAAGAAAAGAACACAAGAAACATCTCGTCTGGAACACAAACTAGGTATATTAGATATATCACGTAGACAGGAAGAAGATATATCTTGTGAGTAAATTCCATTTTTCTTGTAAAGCAAATATTGCAAGAAGTTGTTTTGAATTCGCTCAATAATTTCAATTTTATTACGGTAATTGGGATCCCAAATAATACTACAATATTCCAGACTAGATCGTACATGAGCGTAGTATAAAACCTTCAGGGCAATTTCACTTGAAAATTCCTTAGTTTTGCGTTTAAGAAATCCAAATCTATGATATGCCTTGGAGACCATGGAATTAATGTGTTGGGAAAAATCAAGTTTAGTGTCAAAGATATACCTAGATCCGTGACTGAATCGGAGCGTGATAAAACAAGATAATTAATTTTATAAACATGATTCAAGGGCTGAGATTTTCTAGTATAACTAAGAATACGACATTTTTCAATGTTCAGGTGTAACCTGTTGGCTGTGCACCACTTAAAAAGACAATCAAGGTCATTCTGCAGAAGGACAGCATCTAGATTGGAATTCATTGAACTAAACAATTTCAAGTCGTCAGCAAATAAAAGACACTTAAGAGTCTGAAAATGAAATGGAGAAACAAATAATTATAAAAATTGAAAGTACATTATAAATCAATAGGTAAAGAAAGAACATTAAATTTAAATTATGGAAAAAACATAGGCAAGTTGTAATTGTATTTGCACCTCAGTGGCCATCATCTGCATTTCTTGATAAATATTTAGGCTTTTAGTAACTATAGGTAGTCCATTGAGTGAATTAAGTGTGCATTTAAATTAAAGAAAAAATTATGTGAAAATGAACAAAGTTTTTTTGGGAGAAAGGAATTTTTAAGTACAGAATTTAATTTGGATAGAGAAGAGTAAGGGGGTTAGTAAAATGAGAAATTAATGTTGAGAAATTTCTTTTAAAAATTGGATAAAAAATAACATGACAAGGCATTTTTTGAAACTGACGAAGACAAAACTCAAGCAAAGATCATGCAAAACCAACTACATTACTGAGATTTCATTCATGATTACTTAGAAATATGCAAAATCAAGTTTATGGGGGGAAGGGTAAACCAAGGTCTAAGCAAAAAGTAAGCAATGGGTGGAATTATGACTAAATTTATTTGAATATTATTGATCTGGGATGCTTGGGACTAGGGTAGATGCTCCACTTTTGGCCACATTGGATCTGTTTTTTCCAATAATTTCAAATTAACTAATAAGAAGCATTCTAATACTTTAAACAATCCTTATTTTACTATTTTCAATCTGATTGGTTCATTTTTCTTAAACATGTGACTTGTAAAAAAAAATTAAATGCATGACCATGTATTGTATACTCACAACTGTTAAGGAACAAGCATTTGCAGTTTTTCATCATCAAGCTCTCAGAATTAAATGATTAATCTAAAACTGATCACACTTAGGATTTATGAGGTACGCTTTCTTTCTGTTCTAATTTCATATCAAAATTAATTATTTTTAAGATTAAATGGGTGGTGGTCAAAACTAATACTTTAAATTTACTATATGTGCCAGTTTTAGCCATGCAGGTGGCCAAAAGTGGAACACCACATGCTCCAGTTTAGGCCACATAACTTCCTTATTTTGTTTTTAGCCATTACATAAATTTAAGAATATCTGGATGAAATAAAATCAACTAATTCAGTTTTGTTTCTAAAATAAAAACAACCAACTTAATTTTATTTCTAAAATAAAAGCAACTGATTTAGTTTTGTTTCTAAAATAAAAAGTATCTCATATAGCTGTGTTTCTGAAATAAAAGTAGCCAATTTAGTTTTGTTTCTAAAATAAAAGTAACTTATTTAGTTTTGTTTTCATTTTACATAGTGATGGCTCCAATTAAAAATAAGAAGGCAGGTAGCATTTCCATAAAAAGATTTTGCTACTCACAATCTAAAGTTAGTAATGCAGTTAAAGCCATTCAAAATGGAATGTCAAAAACATCTCCATGTTGAATGTTTACCTCACATTTATGTTAGAAAATTTCAACTTGAGAAACCTGACTCGAGTGATGGGGATATTCTTTGATATGTATGGATTGCTCTAATTTTAAAAATGATTCTGATGAATTTGATTAATGTTGCAATTAAAAATTCTAAAAATATATATTTGTGGATATTGTTAGTTTGTATAATACTGCAAATTCTCGATTTGTAAGATTTTTTAGAAAAATCCATGCTTTTGCAATGTAAGTTTATTCCTCTACCATTTTTTGTTGCATATTTTATATAAAAAAAAAGTTATGGGAGTATAGACAGTTTTGTATTTTATCAGCCAAATTAAATTGTTTTCTGCATTCCTATTTCTTAAAGAAAAAAAAAAAAAAAAAAAACTGAAATTTGCAGCTAAAATCAGCTTAGATAAATTTTATTACATATCTTTATAAATTCATAATAAAATATCACATTTAAAATAACACAAAATAATGTACTAAAATACATATTGAATAAAAATGTTTTTTTTTACTTAAAATTCATTAAAACGTGTTAAAAATATAATATTAGTGTGGCCAAAACTGGTGCATAGAGATGGCCAAAACTAGTACAAGGTGGCCAAAAGTGGTGCAAATTGGGTTATTTTATTTAAATTCATAACTCAAATTCTAAAATATTCTTCAGAAAAATTTTATAACTAGCAGAAAGTCAATAAAATTTGCTAAAGGATAGTATAAGTATGATTTAATATGCTTTAAAAAGTCATCCACTGTGAAATTTCCATTTCAAATTTTCTCTTTAATGTGGCCAAAACTGAAGCATCTACTCTATATCATGGGTTTTAGTAACTAAATACCCTTTTGTTAAATAAATTAATTAAAAATTAAATTTTTCCATGCACAATAAAAAATACATGAATATCAAATTATATGCATACTCATAATAATATATGAAGACAAAAATATGTTATATTCATAAATAACAACTCTATTGGTTTTTCTCTTAAAAGTTTTACTGATAAAAAAACTTACAAAAATTTGAAATTTTGAGTCTGCTACTTAAAAAACTATAATGCAACTTGGATTTGAATATTTTTTAAATATAATATATATGGAAAAAACATTAAAATTAATACTTACAAGCAAACGAATCTTTGTCCATAAGGCTTTGATGTTCTTGCATTCCACTTCGTATTAGTTGCTTTTCCATACTCCTTTATCTAGATGCTGCATTCTTCTAAATTTGTAACATTACTCCGAACTACAATTAAGTTTGGGGAAAATGATTCAATTTCATTAGAAAATGAAGTCGGAAGTTTAGCTTCGAAAAGAGCAGACATTTCAGACAAAAATAAGAATACACAGAGAAATAAACAAAAACTTGTATTGAATTGTCCTGTCAAAGAACGCTACGCATGAGCAGTACGTTACGTCACGAATGACGCCAGAATGGCCAGCCAATGAAGGCGCTCAAAAATCTCTATGGCTTGAGTGCATGTAAAGGTTGTGAATATGCCGCCGGGCAGAGTTATTTTCATCAAAATAGAGGGGAGAGTGAAGAATGGAAAGGTGATGTTTACATTTTGCTGAGCGTGATCTACCAATGAACTCCAAAAATGCGCTCATATGACTCATTGCCTGACACCCCTTTCCGGTGTAAAATCGTCCAAAAGTGGTAGTCTCGGGATCCGTTGCTGAAGAGTACCTACGTTACTTTAAAATAATCGGTCATCTCCTGCGTCTTTGAAATTCGAGCGTTAGAGTTTAGACGATGATTGATAACAGAAATTGACTGTTGAAAATGTGATGGTTAATCGCAATTTTACTATATTTTAATTTTAGAAATACAGTTAACGCGTTAATTGTCGAATGAATCCAATACGATTCACACCTGTGTTTTAAAATTAAATTACCCCTTCTCTACTGTAGCTAAGAGATTGCTGAGAAGGGGTCATCTATTTAGATAGATGGTCCGAATCTTAGACGTGAGGCGTGACAGTTAGTGTCGTGCTAAACTTCTTTCAGCATCCACTCTCTCAACGGTCACTTTTGTTCTGCACGGAATTTTGTCCCGTAGACATAAAATTAGAATAACCCCTATTAATGGTCACTCGAACCCCTCCGAGTGGCAAGAGTGGTCGCCTGTTCAGACAAAACAACAGTGGAAATTAAATGAAAATACCGTTTCTTCTGTTTCACCTTGGTACAATCCAAGGAAGGATCTGATTTTTTTTTTTTAAAGAAAACACGTGTTTCATTACAGAAGAACTCCAATTATCCGAAGCCCAATTACGAATCGATATCGAGAAAGCAATAAAATAAATAAAAAAAAATTAAGGTATAACCTTTTATTCAAAATGCACTTTAAATGAGAAAATGCGTTTACACATTATAATTTCGTCAAAATGAACTCAAAAGTAAAAAAATGATTTTTCTGATTACAATAAAATGCATGGTTCGAATAAAAGCGCTAGAAGGTAAAGGCGCCCACGCTTTTATTCGAACCATGCATTTTATTGTACTCAGAAAAATTATTTTTTTACTTTTTTTCCCCTTACACTGGACCAATCGGTCAAATCTGTCTATGCATAGTGAGTTGAATAGTGTGACTTGTCAATTTATGTAATCTTAGTTAATCCAGAATTATTTTGAGTGGAAAGTATGAGAAGAATAAATTTAATTTAATTAAAATATGGTCCAGTTTTATTTTAACCGTCCATTTCACTTCCTGTGAGCTAGCCGGATATGTCGGTTAAAATAGTTTTTTTTAAACATACTATAAGCGCTTTGTACAATCTTTATTGGTTAGGTGCGTTCCTAATTTATTTCCTCTTTTGAAACCCCTTTGTCACGTTTAGTAGCATATAATTGCTGAAAAGAGAGAAAGGAAATTACGCTTTCTCTTGCACTTTTGTCATAGCGAGTTTTATTTGCTTAAAAAACTTCATTTTATCCCCTATAAGCACATACTTTTTGTATCTTAAAAATGAGCTCTTTCATAGTGCATCTTAACTCCCTCACACCAAGCGAGGCGGTCTAATAATTTCCTCTTAACAGCGACGAAGGACGGTCTGAGGCGGTTGGAGTCTTTTGAGGGGAGGTGAGATTCTGGTGGGGTAATTGATCACCCAGTTTAAGAGAGTCCAATTCATGTCGCTTCCTCAAAAAAACTCCCGGTTTTAAAGGGGCTAGAAGTAAAAAGTCGTCTCGCGATTAAAGAGTTAAACCACTCCTAATAGCGAGATTTTCGATAAAAACCGCACTCATATCGTTGTTTTTTAGTTAGTTTCAGTAAGAGGGTTATTTTGGGAAGACGAGGACGACACCTGAGCTGGCATGCTCTTATGTAAACTTCCGCACCACACCGGAGGGAGAACGTTCGATTCACTGTGTCAGATTTAACGTGCAACAGGCCCACATACGAGACGGATCATCGACGGGTATCGAACATGGAATCCTCCAGTCCCGAAGCCTAGCTAACTTAAGCAGCCTTAAGAGACCTCCTTAAATCCTTTGTCTGGCATGCTAAATAAGTCCGGTGGCAAATTGCGACTGACTTTCAAATTAGAGCTTGATCAAGTGTGGATTGGAACCAAAGGCAGGGCTTGTTGTGTACACTTATGATATCTAGAAACTGATGCATTTCTCTGAGCTTGTGTTGAATGAAGTACTAGTAGCAAAGTACAAATTAACTTCTAGTTAAATAAATATGAAAGTAATTCAAATCATAACTTCAATTAACGCTTTAACTGAGGGTTTAAGTTATAGCCAGATGCAGGTGTGGTTTATGAACCACTTGTTATGGCTCTCGCTAATGTACCACTAAATTATAAAAATGTTTTTTTTTTTTCATAAAAGCAACTAAAATAAATTTCAAATTCTTATCGTTAACTACAAAATGCATATTTAGTCATGCACATATTTTATTCACCACTGTATCGCAATAAATATATGTCAAATATATTTCTTTTATGTGTAAGTATCTGCGGTTAAGGGGTTAATGAAACTTGACTATTTTATATTTTGAATTGCAAACAAGTAGTAAAGATGCGATTTAGCTTGCATTTGCTGAGTGGATTTTATAATTCATTGAAGTAGCTATTGTGTTTTGCAATGAAGAACAATGAATTGTAATTTTGATAATACTTAAAATTTTGGCCATTTTACTGTTTAATATTCTTTATTTACATTTCTAATTTCTTGCATTTTATAGATTTTTTTTATTTATTTGTTTTCGTATTCGAACCATGCTTATTTGTTATCGAGCATTGGAATTCACAGCAGTTTTGTAAAACTGTATCCTAATTTATTGTGCATTTCTTATCCCTGTAGAAGGAACGGATAAAATTCCTACGAATTCCCTAAAAACTATTGTTAGTGAGCCTATCGAAGGACATGAAGAATATTATGGTAAATCTTTCATTTCTATGCTAGGAAGAGGTGGAATGTCTTTATTCACTTGTATAAATGAAAGTGAAAATTCATAAATTTGTTTGCTGTGGAAACACAACTATTATTAGTGAGCCTATCCAGTGATGTGAGTAAATACCAAGTGGGTAGGTAAATATGTTTCGAGTATATACCAGAGTATTTAGCCAAGGCCTGGGTATTTTGAAAATTTCGAATGGTAATTCACAATGAAACATACAAAGATTTATAAATACCCAGAAACTTCATATTTTGCCCAAAAGAAGTACTTATGAATGGCGATTCAAAATGAAACATACAAACATTAAATATCCCGAAACTGGGTATTTTGAAAAAAAAAAAAAAAATATTTTGGGAACGGGGTTTAAAAAAAAAATTTTTTTTTTTTTTTTTTGCAAGAAAAAAGGTATTTCCAAATGGTGATTCAAAATGAAACAAAAAATCAATAAGTACCCCAAAACTGGATATTTTGAAAAATGAAAATATTTGCGAATGGAGATTCAAAATCAAACATACAAAATTTATATTCATAGTTTATAGAAATTTTAATTTAAAGTTTTGACCAAATTATAAAAAAAAACCCAATTGCTATCAGGTTTCAGAGTAGAGTATTCTAAACTTAAACAGAATCGGGGGATAATTTAGTTTTTCTTTTTTGAAACTATGACACTTGCAATAGAATAATAATTTTTAACACCGTTTATGCTATATAGACAGCGAAAGCGACTCTTGTCATTCGTAAATTACTCACATTGCCATGGTATGTGTGTGGGTAGAAGTCAACTATTCTTGATTTTATTTAGTGAATAGTTAGTCATTTACTTCAGGTGTATTAATATTACTTAAAACATAAAAAAATAATAATATGGGAAAAGTTACCTGCTTGGAACTTTTAATGTTAAGAAAGATAAAAGTATCGAATGAAAGTACTATATTTTCGAATACAAACATGCCAATGTAAGCAAAATGGAGAAACACATAAAAAGAATATTTCAAAATTCCTGTTGGATTAAAAAAGGGTTTTGAAAGGCATAAAATAGATAATGAATTTCTTTTTAATCAAATTTCAACTATGACAACAAAATCAAATTTGGAGTTTCAAGAACATTTAAGTATTGATGTTCATGATCAGATGAACCACTCCTAACCAGTACACTATGTGTGCGTCTAATACATCCTCAAATAATAGAACAGTTTCAGCAACAAAAAAATACACATTTCTTGTTGCTGAAATCTTGCTTCAAAGATCACTTACCTTTTTGAAAGAAATACTAGTGCATATTACTTTCAGAATAATTCACTTTTAAAAACAGTTTGAACTGAAACATTTTCATCAGCAATGTCTGGTAGTTTAACTAATTAATCCAAAAATAATTATTAACAAATGTATCTTTTATTTTAGTTTCTATTATCAGCTCTTTATCATTTTGAAACCAAACTCAACATTTTCTTTTTTTAATTTAGTCAAAATAACTCATTTTTAAAAAGCAGCAAATACTTAATTATTCATTTATCCATTGTAATTAAGAAGGATTGATATTTAAGCCAAGTATTTTTTGTAAACCAAGATTATTGATTTTTTTTTCAAATCTCTACACCTGTTTGTTCTTAAACTCTTTAAAGAATTTTTAAAAAAATAAAACGTGGCAACATTGTTTTCTGGTTTTGCAGAATCGAAAATTTTCCCGCTTTTGTAGTCATTCCACCCGTACTTGTAGCGTTAACACGGTCAACAACAATTTTTGGCTAGTTATTTTGTTGCGATTTTATTAAATTATCGAAATTATTGTACTAAACTGTTTTCACTTACAGAACCCATGAGGTCACGGCGATACAAACTTTTTATGGCTTCAGCCCCTCTCCCCAGAACAAAATCCTGGATTCACCACTGGCGATTTTGTTTTTCTGATTCTTTTTTACAGTTTTAAAGAATTAGAAATGTTCATATATTAATAGATTTCTTTTTTTACCTTGCCTTACGCTCAGTATATATTCTATATTTATTATGAAGAGACATATTTTACAGCAGTGCCTATATTTTATACGAATAGAGTTAATTGAAAAATAAATACTCAGGGTATTTACCCTTAAAAATAAATACCTGGGTATTTTATATCACTGAGCCTATCACAGGCCATGAAGAATATCAAGGTAAATCTTTCACTTCTATGATGGCAAGAGGTGGAATGCCTTTCTTCACTTGTATAAATAAAAGTTAAAATTCATAAATAGTTTGTTTGGTGTGGAAACACAAAGTACTGAACTGATTACTTTCAAATATTCCTCGCAAATACCTTAAAATGCAAAGGGCACAGTTTAGTGAAAGACTTCTTGACAGTGAATAAACAAACATTTTATTGCATTTATACAATAGTTGCATTTATACAATAATGAATAAATAATTGCCATGAGTTGTTTAATATTAATAAAAAGTGAAAGAATGGTGTAGGCTTTCTTTCAATGTCTGGCAATTTTACATATTGAAAAAAGTGTAATTTACCTTAAATGTTTATTAAGTTTCTTTGTATCGTAATGTTTAGAATTTATTGGGAGAAAATGCCAAAATCCTTCTTAATTTGTAATTAAAGTTTTGAAAAAAAAAATATTCCCATTGTACTGTGCTATTGTTTGTCAAATTTGGTTGTTGAACATACTCATAATTAATTTCATTCATATCTTAATTTTCTAGATTGCTTGAATTTTCTCATGTCCTCGTCGTATAATCGGATATTCTCTGGCTCTTCGGGCTGCTTAACTGCACCTTTCAACACCCAAGCTATCATTTCCTCTTCGTTACGAGGTCGATGTATTATCACTTTGGAATGTTTCATCACTTTGGAATTATCAATCACTTCGTTATCCGTTGCATTTTGCCCCGTTTGTGTTGATTCTGGAGTTTCTTTTGCGTCTTTATCCAACACAGAAATGAATCTGAAACATTAGAATAATCAATTAAAACAGAAACCAAAAATATAAAAAAATGAAATATCTGGAAGTTTCCCGAAAGTTATTTGAACACAAAGTAAATAAGATGAACTTGAACAAAGCAGGCAATCTACACTTATAAAAGAAAGTGACTGCGCATGCGTGCGATGTCCAGACAGTTGTTATTAGAATTAAATTCTTCTCGACTTCAAGTAAACGGGCTGACGCCATCTCGCACAGTGGGAAAATGTAAACAAGCTGTTGACAGCGATCTGACGCTGTTATGACGTCATCGGACGAGCAGCCAATCGGATTTTCTTTCTGTAATTTCCATTGTGCGGAATGGCATCAGTGATATGCAAATCGCCCAGAAGGGTGTATATAAGTGTGTATTCTTTTTCTGTGTGTCAGAGTGTAGTGTGTACTTTCGCAGTGAGACTGTGAAAGTTTCACAGTTAGTTCAAATGTTTTTTCATCTGTATATAGCTCACCAATAAATGTCTGTCTTCATAATGTTTGTCGTCTTCTGAAAAGTCTTCCACACCAATGCTTTAAGATTCCACTGACGCATTAATGGCTACTCTGACAAACCTTAACCGTCATTTGACGATCAAAAGGCCATCATAGACGAATCTATCGCACTTACAACCATGAAATTTGGCACACAGGTAGTCGTAATGGTGACTCAATGCATCTCGAAGCCTGAACTTTAAAATTTATCTAGAAAAATTTTTATTCAATATTTTGTGTTGTTTCGGGTGATTTTTCTCACTAATTTCAATATAGAATGATTCCGGATAATAGTACAAAAAAATAGATATACCATCAGAAAGAGGAAAAGATTTCCGTTCTAATGAAGTTTGTTTCGTACGTCTAACGTAATTTACTGAATTTTGAGAAATTTTTAAATAGTCAGTTTTGCCAAGAAATATTCATCTTTTAAATTAAAGTGCCCGCATCCGACATTCTAATAACGTTATCTTTTTGAATTTTTGTTAGGTAATAAATCGAACATTTCCCTCTGATTTAAAACAAGAACGGTTAAAATATTTCATTTCTCCAATTTTAAATTAATTTATTTCTTTATGGGATCAGAGAATTTTTCTCGAATGACGGCCGTGAAGAACTCTGCCGAAAAGGACATTTTCGCACTGGCGGGGAAAAACGAGTAAAAATTTAAGTTCATTTCGTCATGAAAAAAACGAAGTAATATCAAAGTAAAATGATGGCAATGATAAATCTAAACTTATAGAAGGACGTGTTTGTGTGGGTCATTCTGGGCTTTCTTTTTATTTTGTTGAAGTCATTTATACCACGGGCATCGCCGTCTATGTACTTCTAGTTTAGACATAAAAACAAATACAGTGGAGTCCCCCTATAACGAAATCGCTTGGTTCCAACTAAAATTCGTTATAGAGAAAATTTCGTTATACGGAGATTAGAGATTTTTGCAGTTATTTAAGTAAATGTTCCAAACTTTTCAATAGGTGCGATAAGTTCAAATGTATTTAATTATGATTTTCAATTAAAAATGAAGTAATATATATAATAAATTTGTTAAAATTATACTAATTTTTATTGTATAAATAAAATGCTCAAAAGTTAAGACAATTTACCAATTTGTACTAGTATGTACTTACGTTTATTTTACTTGAAAAATTCCGTTATTTTACATTTCTTTGCATTTCGTGATGTTAAATTTTCAGAAAAATTCACATTTTAAGAGTGAGTGGTTCCAGAAACAGGCACGTGTGAGCGAATTGGTTGCACAGAAATTATCAACCTTCTTCAAAAATCGAAAAGATAAACCTCTGAAAAAATTCGTTATAGGGAGACAACCACTTTGTTATATGGAGAATATTTTGTATGTTATTTAACATTCCGATTAAAAATTTCGGTATAGGGAAAAATTCTTTGTAGAGAGACTTCGTTGTAGGGAGACTCTACTGATCATGATCAGATCTGAAGTATAAACGACTTCTTTTTGTTGATACACAAGTCAAATCTGATAAATTTACTAAGACCTAAAATTTTCTCATTACTCATACTCTTCTAGAACAAAATATTTTTATTCACATATCAAGATCAATAAAAGAAATGAAACCAAATAACAAATTCGAAAGAAATATTAATGTTTAAAGCAAATAAAATTAAAAAAGAGTTATTTACATACATAATACATTAATAATTCGCATAAAGATAAGCAATGTGCACACATAAAAATTAAAACATATGTATCTTGGGAAGAAAAGTATACCAATCATCTCTACTGTGGCGACTGTCAGAGCTGTGACCTTGATCTTCTGCAACCAAAATATCAATAGATATTTTGTTTAAAATAAAACTGGCAGAACATAAACTGTCTGTAGAAAATGCCATCTTATAATACAAATTTTTAAAAAAATATATACCATTTATTTATTTTATGTTCAGAATTATATGGCAACTATATATCCACACATATTTGCTAATCTATATCCATAGGGATGTAACGAATATTCGGCAACTATTCGGTCGTTTTGCCAAATATTCGGCTGGTAGAATTAGGCTTAAATCCTTTATCTACCACACTGACTTACTAGCGACTTTTTAATTTTGTTTTTTAATCATTAGACAAGTTTTGATGTAAAATAATCCTGGGAAAGAGGAAAAAACTTTCTTAATTAATTAAAATTACTTAATTTAATTAATCATTAAAAAATTTTATTACTGCCTTCAGCTGCCATTTACTTCTTGTTATTGGAACTCCGCGTTCTTGTGAATACTGCGAGGATAAACGGCGATGTTTCGAAGAAATAAACGTGATTAAAGCAGTACTTTTAAGTACCGTCGGTAGATAAAGGGTTAAGATAACAATTTTTTTAAAAATATGCTATTAGATAATAAAACAAAAAATATTTCAGAATTATATTTGATTCTATTTTTTATCCAAAAATCTTCCAACATCTACTCAGTTTTAAGTTACTTAATACGTAAATGTGTTGAATAACTTCACATCCATTTATCATTGTAAAGCATGCAATCTTGCCAAATACTAAACAGATATTCGGCCAAATAAATTTAGGATAACAAAGAATATTGGAGATTTATATTTGAATACACTTATTATCAAAAAATCTAACAATTAATCAATTTTAAGGGGAAGAGTAGGCATTATCAGGTTACATAACTTTTAACCCTTTAACTGCGTATGTGGTTTATAAACCAACAGCAGTATCAGCACGACGTTGCCCGTGGAATCAAGACTTCAACAAAATGAAAAAAAAAAAAAAGGCCACATACAAATTACATAAATGAAAGTTTTGAAAACGAAATCAAAACAGAAATATATATGTTATTGAGTTCGCCCGCTTCTTTTCCCTCTCGACAATGATAGTTGAATTGTAGGAAAAGAGTACCGAGTACCGTTAATCCAAAACAATGCTAAAAAATTACAATGTGAAATTCATTGCACTGCAAGCAAAGTATTAAAGGCAAATAAGTTAAGACATGCTTGAAAATAATAATCGAAGTCTTTGAGAAAATAAATCATCTCCTCGCAGAATGCGAAAGTAATGACGTCACCTGACACGAGGAAGTTCACGTGCCAGCCAATGAAATTGCAACAATGCATTCTGGGAATGCTCCGGGAGAATGCCTTGCTGGGAAAGGTCGCTAGCAAAATATAACTGTTTGAACTGATCAGGAAAATATTAATTTTAAAAAACGGGAAAAGGTACTTTAACGGTTCTTGTTTTAAATCCGATAAAAACATTCCAGTTATAAGCTGAAAAAAAATTGAAAATCATAACGTTATTAAAACGTCAGATGCTAGAATTAAAAAAAAAAACGAATTAAAAATTAACATAAAAGTGACTATTTTTCAAAAATTTCTCAAAATTCAGTAAATTGCATTAGACATACGGAACAAACTACATTAGATCAGATATCGTTTGCTCTTTCCGATGGTGTATCTTTTTTATATATAGATCTATTATTTCATTATACGAAATTTGTTTCAAAGCCCTGCAAACCAACTTGTACCAGGCCCGGCTTTTGCTCGAACAGGTCTTGGTCCCGTATATACGGAACTAACTCCATTGGTTTGACAAGGTTCTAACTGACATTTTCGCCGAAATTGAGATTATGAGTTTATACTATTATATTAAGTTAGATCTATAAAATGAACTGACTCTAGTTGAGTTCTAGTGGTAAATAAATGAACTACTAGTGCGCCATGGTTCTGTCACTACTGCATACGATATTTATACTTTTCAGTTTGACAAAGTTCTAATTGCGTTTTTTCAGTGAGAAGGTTTTATCTGCTTTTATTTTGACCACTAATCAGCTGTATCATTAATCTAGCAGGCTATGATTGTTTGAGCACTATCGAGGATTTGCATTCAATATAAAGTTTTGTGTACTGTTTTAAATAGAACAAAGTTAAATTCATTGTCAGAGCAACATGGAAAATAAGTTGGGTTATCTAGAAAGTATGCCTGATTCATTCAGCGGCACAGGCAATGAAATTTATTTCGTCCATTCCACATCAAGTGACAGCAGAGATGACAGAGTTTGAGGCAAGTCTCTTTATTGTAATATTTAATTATTTCGTAATACGGTATTTTTAAGGAGAATAATATTTACGCATATTACATTGCATAAACTGTAATATAAAGCTACATTGTTAGCATACTATTTCTAACCAAGCCCTTTATTACCAGCTAACCTTTTTTTTTTTTTTTTGGTAACTGGAGGAAGAAGAAAAGGAGTTTAACGCGTAAAGAAGTGCCATCACCCAAGCTAAACGAGCCGAATCAACTAATATAAATAATAATGAAACTTCAGCCAGAATCGAAGACAAAGAACAAACTGATGTTCCAAACAGAGATTAATGAGTAAGTTTTGTTTTTGTGATGGCTATATTTATTTACAACTTTGTATTGTTGTAAATGTTTGATGTGCCGCCTGGAATAGTCTAGATCTATGTATTTTAAGAGAAAAAAATGAATAAGAGAGAAACAAAAACAAAAAAAACTTTCATAAAAGTAAAGATACTCTGGCTACTTTATTTTTAACTTATAATTTAAGTTTATTTTTATTTGTTAAATATTTGACCATAATATGGTGTTAGTTTTTATTCTTTTCATCTAAAAAGGGGAACAATTTTTGACTTAAGAATAAAATACCCTTTGGACTATATAATACGTACCCTACCGTAAAAGATTTGTTTCAAACTCGATATTAATGATTTTTTAAAATTATTTTTAGAATACAAGAACGTGACCAAATCCCAAAGAAAGTGAGGGAAATCGTGGCTAATCCTATGAAATGGAAGTGTAATGCAAGGAAAATAGCCCACCAAACAGGCAAGGGGGGGGGGGGGGCGCCAGAAAGAAGAGTGAAAACATTCAAAAACTGTAATTTGCAATGCAAATTTAAGTGTGGGGAAACTATTTCAGACACAGAGTGCTCAGATATTCATATTATACCTTAGCACAGCAACAGGAAAAAAGTATTTTCTTATTAGCACAACGTGTCAACTGTTAACGGCAAAACCAAAGAGATTGAGAACGGAACAACGAGTCGAAATGGAAGATGAAGCAGATACTGAGAAGAAAAATTAAGTCATCACGAAGGAAGTTTTCCTTTAAGTACTTTTTCTGTGAAGGGAGAGAAAATACAGGTATGCAAGTCTTTCTACTTAGGAACATTATCTACATCGCAAAAGCCAGTATACACTGCACATTCAACTAAAAATGTAGAAACCAACATACCAACCCAGGACCAAAGAGGAAAGAATGGAAATATTAGAAGAGTACCCAAAGGAGACCACGTTTTAGTAAGAGAACACATAAAATCATTCCCCGTAGTGAAGTCCCATTACTGCAGGGCTCATACAAAAAGAGAATACATGGGTTCTCACTTCAGTATTGGGAAAGTGTATGAATTATACTTCCAACAGTGTAGCACTGAAAAAATAACTGCAGTTAGAAAAACAATGTACTACAGAATTTTTGTCACAGAGTTTAACCTTGGATTTCACTCCCCAAAAAGCGACAGAAGTGACCTTTGAGAGAAATTCAAAGTGGTGAAACAAACTCAAACACTGACGAATGACATTAAATGTGAGTATCAAACGTCAAAAGTGAAGATGCGAGAAGTTAGGAATGAGGAGAAGAAAAATAAAGATTTGCCTATATTACTATTTGACTTACAAAATGCAATACCGACTCCACATGTTAATATTAGTTCTTTATTTTATCTGAGAAAATTAAACGTCTACAACTTGACTGCATGCCTACTAAACAAGTATATTGTGCATTGTGGAATGAAGATTTATCTGGCCGTTCTGGTAATGATATTGCTAGTGCTTTTCACAAAATACTGACCGTACTAACTGAGGAAAATGACATAACTGAGATCATAACATGGTCGGATTCGTTTGTTCCACAAATCTGAAATTCAATCATTTCAAACTCACTTCTCCATTTTCGCAAGAATAATCCTCAAGTAAAATCAGTAGCAATGAAGTACTCTTTATACAAGGACATTCATGCGTCCAAGAAGTTCATAGCGTTCACAGCAACATTGAAAAAGCCATGAACAAAACTGACTTCTATTCTCCAATTGGATTAATTAGAATTTTAAAACAAGTCAATCCAAGACACCCATATCATGTCATTCGAATGCGACCTGATGAATTTAAAGATTTTCAAGGAACAGCAAAGCTCTTAAATTATAAGATTGTGCCATTCACTAGTGTGGCAATTTTAAAATTTTCGAGAACACTGCATACAGAGATTTCAAAACATCCCATGACAAATCGGAACCTGAAAATTCTGCAAATATCAAATTTGCCGAGACATCTATAAGAGGCTCGAAAAAACATATAAAACAGAAAAAAACCTCAGAAAACTACAATTTGAGTGTGTTCTAAGTAACATCTATGGTTCAAAAGACTGCAAAAGAAGTAAGTGATAAAAAAAGGAAAAATATAAAAACATCATTTTCTTTCTTGCCTATACAGGATAGGGAATATTATTATGCTACATTATACTTTTAATAAACCTACTAAACAGTGCCTTTCCATTTATCATGATACAAAATGATATTTTATTTTTTCCATTAAATTTCGAATCGAGATAGAACTTTGTACCACACCATTTTAATTTATATCATAAAAGCGTTACTTTGACAAAGTTCTATGTGCAGTTAGAACCATGTCTCTTTCGCGAGAGCTATTTCTGTTTCGAACAAGGTTCTAACTGCATTTTGCTGTGTTCGAAAACAAAAGAATGAAATATAATTATTAAAAATAAAGTACGGAACCTCTAAATAAAAGCCTTTTAATGTAATTATGAAAATATTAATTAAATTAGATCATAAATAAAAAAGTTGTAAACGGTGAAAACTTTAAACTCGTTTTTCGCAAAACTTACTCTGATGTAGTTAGAACCTTGTCAAACCAAGGCACCAAACTTTCAACGTATTTCACTACTTTATCCCTAAAATCTGCTATTGCATGTTTACATGTAAGACACATCGGTATTGTCAACACTGAGATTCTATCCAACCAGTTTGTATATCTAAAAGATTATTTAGAGAAAAATAATACCAACCAAAATTCATAAGCAATTATGAAATTCAGTATGGAAGACAAATGGCTGAAGTTCCTTGCATATACAGAGTATATTGATCAAAATTGTTGTCTAATAAAGCTACGCGAATATTGCCACAATGCAAATGTGGAGAGAATATTTTCCCGAATGTCAACTCAATGGAAGAAACAACTTGCAGTGGAGACAACGGAAATTTTTATTTGTCACTATAATTTTAAATTGACTTGTGCCCAATTTTATAATTATGTGAAAGAACAAAATGATATAATAAAGATAGTAAAATCAACTTTAAAACATGACTGTGTTAAAAAGGATTGGCCTGGCATCTTTTTTATTATTCTACGTGTTCATTTTAGTAGATTTCTTAAACTTTATAGATTTATTTTTATTAGAGTAAAATAAACCATTACCTACCTACTCTTTTCATGTTTTATTTATTTAGCATTTAAACATCCCGTATCAATGCTTGCAAATTATGGCAACCCTATTTATGAATGCATAAAAAGGGTATACAAGCACCATTTTTTTCCTTTTCTCAGGCTCCTCCTCATCAGAGGCATATAGAACTGCTTTGAGAGATTCCTTATTAAAGAAATATCCAGGTTGCTCAGGTAAGCCAAATCAGTGAAATTATAAACTTTTTATAAGTAGTTATTATTTATTAATCCACCTGAAGGGGAACCTACCTGATAAGATTTTTGGTTAAACAACACCCAGGGTCGGATTATCAAATAGGCAATTACCTATGAGCCCCGACATTTTTTGCGGCATTTTCAGAGTGATTTCATTTTGTACAATAGAACCCCGGTAAAACAACATTCCGGATAATCCGAACATCTTTTTTTAATTGAAAACTTTTTACTGAAAAATGGAGGGAAAATAACAATTACGAATCCGAAAAAAGCTAATTTTTATTCCTAACTAAAAAGAAGTATCCGATTGGTCTTTAAGAATAAATACAGCACTTTAATGAGTAGAAAGAAACTGAGACATCTTCTTTGCACCCTCAACTTGTTTGCCCCTGTACCGTGCGAATCGCAGCTTGCTTCTTCCGTACGCCTTCACAGAGCACCCAGAGTCAATACTCTGCTGCATTTGGTATATCAAGAGTATTTTAACGAATTTCCCGGATAATAAGAATTCTCTGGAATCCGAACAGAGGTCAGCCCCAATTAGTTTGAATTTCCGGTGTGCTACTGTACTTTAATTTAATTAACAAGGGCCATGCACTCGAACCAGTTCAAATTAAAATCAAGAATCATTGAAATTTTGAAACAGTTTTGGTGTTTTGGAACAACATTCCTAATTAATTACGCTTTGCAGATTTTATATTATACTGTTTATAATTCTTAATAAATATATTGCTTTATAATTTAAAAAAATCCTGTAATTTTGTTTGTTGAAATTATTATCAGATTCTAAGTATTAGATAATGTTAAAAAGCTTTATTATTTTAGATGTACGAGGGACGTTTCGAAAGTAAATTTGGTCGTGCTTTTCCACAAGGAAGCTTTATTACAAAAGGAAACATATAATGGCATAACAAAATTCAAACTTTGGGCTATTTTTTCACATATTCATCACAGACAATTGAAGGAAATTCTTTACAGCCTTAACGCCAGTTTGATGAGCGGAAACGTCCCAATAGTGCTGACTTCAATGCAGGAAAAAGATGAAATCCTGATGGGGCAAGATCGGGGCCGCAGGCCGGTGATCCGGCTTCTGTCATCCCCAGCGACGAATGTTTTCTTGTGCCCTTTGCAGTGTGGGGTACTGCATTATGGTTCAAGAATAAAACCCCTCATCTCAAGACCCCCGGTCGGGTCCAAAGCCACATCAGACTTTCTCCTGCATTGAAGTTAGCACTATTGGGATGTTTCCGCTCATCAAACTGGCGTCAAGGCTGAGAAGAACTTTCTTCAGTCACTGGGAGCCGATTTTTACCAGGATGGTTTCTAAAAATTGATTTCACAGTACTGCAACTGTATCAATGTCGGTGGAATATGTGGGAAAATAACAAAAAGTTTGTATTTTTTTTATGCCATTGTGTGTTTCTGTTTGTAATAAAGCTTCCTTGTGGAAAAGCATGACGAAACTTACTTTCGTAACGACCCTCTTGTATCAGATGTCTACTATTTTGTTTAAAATTATTTTTTAAGTTTAAATTTAGAATTTTTTGAATATGCGATACACTGAAACCGACTCTCTTGAAAGTGTCCCACAGTTAAACGTTTTGATATTTCAGTTTGTTAAAATTTGCTGCTAGAAAATGCTTATATAAAGATTAATCCCAAATTAATTTTTTTAAAATCTTGTTTTGGAAGTTGGGGAGGGGAAAATGGCCCCCCTAAGGATTGTTTTGCCTAAGGGCCCCTAGAGGGCTTAATCCAGCCCTGACAACACCCTCTCGCCATAAATAAGAATCACAGATCAAGTGTAAAAATAAATTAATTAATTAAATAAAAAAATAACATGCAAAGTATAATGTAATTTCAGCAGTGAATGCCTTAATGTCTAATGGATGCGATAAAAGGTTTCCTTAACTATGCCTTATATCATGTACGAGGGTATATCAGAAAGTAAGATACCGTATTTTTGTAAATATATCCCATGAAATGCATTGCTTATATATGTGCGAATAGATGGTGATAGTCCCTATATTATTAATTCTGTCTAGAACAGGGAAATTCTATCATGCGTCAGGTCTAAGCTTAAGCGGGCAATGGATGTAAGTGTTTACTCCTACCCCCATGATGAGGGGCGAGTTTTTTTATTTTTTTTGTAGTAATATAGATTTATTTCGAAAAGAATATATATATATATACATATACATATATAAGAAAAGTACAAGGACAATTGTAAGGTTGATATTTTCTTGCTAACTCCTGGCATATCTTTTCTGTTAGTAACTGGTCCGCAGCGATAAATAAGTCGGAAGAAATATTGAAGTTTAAAACAAATAAAATTAAGAAAGAGAGTTGTTCACAAATATAATGCATTAATAATTTGCATAAAGATAAGAAATACACTTATAAAATTAAAACATATGTATATCTTGGGAGAAAAGTATACCTAGAATCTGAACTATGGCTACTATTAGAGCTGCTTGGTGCGGAGCTCCTGTGTCTCCCCGAGGGTGAAAGTGAGCTTGGACTTCTGAAACCAAAATATCAAAAGATATTTTATTTCAAATAAAACTGGCAGAACATAAACTGTTGGTACAAAATGCCATCTTATAATACAAATAAAAAATATATAACATTTATTTATTTTATGTTCAGATTTGTGTGGTAACTATAGGGTGAGTCTAAATTGTTTTTATAAAATAAGAGGGGTGATAGTACCCATCCAGAGGAGCAATAATTACCATGGAACATAGGGTCGCATTCCATTCTAAGAGGCAGAAAAGAGTAAAATTAGAATTTCATCATGAACTTACAACAGTGTTGGGAAAGTGAATGAACGATACCAAAATTTGCGCAATCTGATTTATTCATCAGAGGAAAACTCGTAGCAAGTGCTCAAAGTGCGGCCACGCGTGTCGTTGCACACTTCACACCGGCGAAGGAATGACTGGCGCACCTTCTCGAAGATTCCTGGTGTTGTGTTAATTTTATCTGCGGCAACAACGATTCTCACTACGAGATCTTCAGCCGAGTCCACAGTCGTCTCGTACGTTAAAGATTTCATGTGCCCCAGAAGAAAAACTCCAGTGGGTTATGATCCGGTGAGCGAGGAGGCTAAGCCACAGGTTCTCCACGTCCGATCCATCATGCGGGATAAGTGGCATTCAAGAAGTGCCGGAGATATGCTAAGTAGGCAGGTACAAAACGACGTCAGAGGCGATGACTTATTCGTCGCGTTATGTTCGACGCGTTTTGACTCGACTCTTTTCTGCCTCTCAAAGTGGAATGCGACCTTATGTTCCATGGCAATTATTGGTCGTCTGGATGGGTACTATCACCCCTCTTATCTTGTGAAAGCAATTTAGACTCGTCCTGTATATACCTAAACACATTTGCCAATCTATATCCATATAGATGTAACGAATATTCGGTAACTATTCGGCTGGCCGAATACTAAGCAGATATTAGGCTTTAACCCTTTATCTACCACACTGACTTACTAGAGACTTTTGAATTTTGTTTTTGAATCTTTAAACAAATTTTGATGTAGAATTACCCTGGGAATGAGGAAAAAACTTTTTTAATTATTTAAAATTACTTAATTAATTTAATTAATCATTAAAAAATTTAATTACTGCTTTCAGCTGTCATTCACTTCTTGTTTTTGGAACTCCGTGTTCTTGCGAATACTGCGAGGATAAACGGCGATGTTTCGAAGAAATAAACGTAATTAGAGCGGTACTTTTAAATACCGTCGGTAGAGAAAGGGTTAAGATAGTAATTTTTTAAAAATATTCTATTAGATAATAAAAATATTTCAGAATTATATTTAATTCATTTTTTATCCAAAAATCTTCCAACAGTTACTTAGTTTTAAGTTACTTAATGCGTAAATGTTTTTAATAACTTCACATGTCATTTTTCATTGTAAAGCCTGCAATTATGATGCAAGAGCAATCTTGCCCTCTTGGCAAATACTAAACAGATATTCGGGCTGATAAATTCAGGATAATAATTTTTTAAAACATATATTTATTCAATTTTAAGGGGAAGAGTAAGCATTATCAAGTTAAATAACATTTAACCCTTTAACTGCGTGTGTGGTTTATAACCCACTAGCAGTACGCGCACGGCGTCGCCCGTGGAATCAGGACTTCAAAAAAATGAACAAAAGGCCACATACAATTACATAAATGAAAGTTTTAGTTTTGAAAACGAAGTCAAAACAGGATATATATATATATATATAAATAACAGGTGGAGTTATTCTGATTTTAATTTTTTTATGGGAGAGTGACGGAATGTACGTACATCTTGGTTCAACTTTTCATGCAAAAAAGAGCAGAAAATCCCTGCTTTTTCTCAGGTAGGGATTTAACAGATAGACATGTGATCAAAGTGAAGGGAATAATAGCTATTTTTAGTAAATTACGTAAGTGTTTTGGGGGGAAAAGCATGGCGGCAAGGAGTCGCTGATTTCGCGATTTGTGTGCGCGTGGAAACGATTAAAATATTCTTTTAGTAATAAATATGCCAAAACGAGAGATTTAATATACCTCCAGCACGGGAAATAGAACGAAACTGGTGTTTAAGAAAAGTGATTTTGGAATACATTAAGACTTTAAAATATATAATATTAGAATTTGAAATAAAATTAAGCGAGATTATTACAATTTTTCCCCCTTCCTCAAGACGCGTGTGTGCGCCAGTGCGCTGAAGGTGTATTAAATCTCTCGTTTTGGCATATTTATTACTAAAAGAATATTTTAATCGCTTTCTCATGCCCACAGAAAATCATGACGGCATCTCCTTCGCGCTCGACTTTTCCCTAAAACGCTTACGTAATTTACAAAAAACAGCCATTATTCCCTTCACTTTGATCACGTGTCTATATGTTAAATCTCTACCTGAGGAAATGCAGGGATTTTCTGTTCACTATTTTACTTGAAACTTCAACTGAGATGCACGTATGTCTGCCACTCTCCCATAATAAATGAAAATTGCTTAATAATTCGGCCTATTTTTTATTTAACGACTGCAACAAAGAAATCATTGTGTGTGCGTGCGTGTGTGTGTGGTGGATTCCAGAAATGGGTCGCATTTTCTGGAATCATCGATTTGTCGCCAAGGTCAGGGTCCCTGAACGGCCGCTGCCCGTCACTCGATGCTTACCCCTGTAAAACTTCCTCCCCAACTATAAGACTAGCGAGGCAGGAAAGCGACATTACATCTTTGCAGCAATACTTTCTATGGATGAGTTTTTTGTTTTTTCCCTTTGCATTAAAATGACGAACTACGTGATTCCGGTGTAATGCTAAGTCAATGGAATCTCCAAAGCGGAAGTCCAATAGCCCAGCAGATCAGGTCAAGATTTTTAATGTGAGTAAGCAAACCAGAAGATTCGTCCATTAAGTTTTAATATTTAGTTCTTTATATTGTCAACAAATGGCGCCAGCAAAATTTCGTTTGGATTTTTGTAGGAGGAGATGTTGGAGCATGAGTGAACGGGTCACAATCAATAGTAATCAATCACGGAAGTCATCCTTTGTCGCCACAGTTCGGTCTTTTAACAATGCGATCGTAATTGCGACTGTTTATCGTTATACAAGAGGCCGAGATGGCCTAGCGGTAAGGTTTCGACCTCGGGACTGGAGGGTTCGAAAACCGATTCCACTGAAGATCCGCCATGTATGGGACCTGTTGCACGCTAAATCATGCGTAGTGGCCAAGCGCCCTCCCGTTGGTATGGAGCGGAAGCTTAGAGAGGGAGGTGCCAGCTCAGGCGTCGTCCTCGTCTTCTGACCGCGGTTCAAAATAACGAGGTCCGTCCCTAAATAGCCCTCGTGTTGCTTCAAAACGGAACGTTAATATAACCTACAGACGTGACACAGGCTCGGAACAAAAAAAGCTGAACTTCATAAATACGGTATCGTGCCAAAAGTAAATACCGAGAAGTAAAATAATAAATAAGTAAAATAATAAAATTAATTGAACAATAAATGAATAAATTTAAACAAAAAATGCTTGAGATATTAAAAATATTGTAGAATTTTTATTTAAAAGAAAATTAATGGATGAAAAATGAATTCGCAAAAAGTTTTGTTAAAATAAAAACTATGGTAAAAATTAGCTCAGTAAAATATATGACCAAGTAAAAACTATTTTTGATTATACATAATTATTAAAACTTTTGTTTCTCATTTCTTAAGCTAACAGTTCAAGCTTTCTTTTATGCTTCAGTCTGCTGTTTTCATCCATTTTCTAAATTTTGCTTTCTTTCTTTGATTGGGGGGGGGGGTTTTTTATTTTTTTCTCATTGCTATTTTCTTACTATCAAGTTCCTCTTAGTACTATTTCCCTGATGACCTAAAATTTTTGCACATGTTACTATCAATAGCATCACGTAAAAAATCTTTTTTTCTAAAATATTCAACAGTAGACTGCTCTTTGCTGATAATTTCGTATTTAACACTCTAAATTGAAGAATATGTTTCAATATACATTCTTCCTGATCTTTTATCTATCAAATCTGACATTATTTTAAATGTGCACACGGCGGGCAGTTTTTGTTTGCGTGTTTTTCACGTCTTTTGTGTGCGTACCCCCTCCCCCCCAACGCATTACCAAAAATTTTAATGCAGATTTACATCGATCCCAAAAATGACAAAATTCGATGCCGAAAACGCTGAAATCCGCGTTTTAACACAAACGTGTGATGTCTGTGTTGATAGATAAACGTTAGGGAACGAAAACTAACAAAAATGAAATCGAAATAACTAACGAAAACGAAGAAAAGAATGTTATAAAGAACGCGAAAATAAATTGGCTTCAGCGATCTTTTTTTCCTCACGAAATTCGGATCGATAGAAATTGAATTGTGATTGGATGAAATGAAAGACGATTGAACGAAACGAGAAAGAAAAGAATACAACCTTTTCAGGCATTCCTCCCAATGCTAAACTTTGACCTCAAAGCGCGGGAAAACGCTGATACATAACTCAGACGAAACATAACTTTCGACAGGATTACGCAATATCTTTTCAAAACTCTTTCGCGTTAGAGCCGTAAGCAAAATTTTCACATGGCGCAAAACTTTGGTTTGCGTGAGCACTCTCCCCCCCCCCCCCAACACATTAACAAAAATTTTAATGCAGATTTGCATCGATCCCAAGAATGATTAAATTCGATGGCGAAAATCCGGCTTTCCGTGGAAATGTGTCATGTCTGAACCTAACTTATCGTTATACAAGAGCTGTAATCGTTCGAAAATGCATGCCAGAACAAGAATGGTGACTCATGAGAAATACCGAATGCAACTGCGATAGTGGGGAAGCGAAGGGTGACCGCAAAGAATGATCTTTCTAATTACCAAAAATGGGCTTACGTAGCGTCATGTGTTGACAAAAGATAGAACTAAAAATTTAAACTTTGTAAAAGTATATTACAAAGAAATGAATTTAAAAAAAATTATGAAACACTTCACACAGATTTAATTACCAGTGACCCAGATAGCAATTTTAGTCTGCAGCAATCTTGCTCTTCAGGCTTGCAACGAGATTGACACGGCAAGAGTGCAAGCTTGAAACAAGTTATTGCAAACGACGAAGTCACCACGCGTCGAACTTGTAATAAGCTTGTGGCGTCAAACTCATTACAAACCATAGCAAAAACAGAGTACGCAGACGAATCTCCGATTCGAACACCCGACAACCCACTTCCAAACCCTGTCGTCCTAACTATTCAGAGAGCTAGGCTTTGAGAGAAGAGAGATTGCGCTAATATATCGCGCATACGATTTATTTTAAACTGTTTTCCAGATTTCATTCATTTTTAAAATTTTGTATTGAGAATATGATTTGAAGTCACAGAGAGAACAATTTTCGCTAATAAATACGTTTTTCTAGTAGAATAAGTTATGAAATTAGGCTTCAAAACTAATTAATTTAAAATGGGACAAAATGTAAGTTATTATTTTTCAACAAACATTGACTGTTTTTTAGGTTTAATTTTGTTTATAAACGTTAAAATTTCAACATTAAGAAAAAGGCGATATAGTTTTCTTTAAAGTCCGAGTTCTATATTTAGTAAAAAGATGGAAAATTTTCAATTTTTTTTTATAAAACAGTTGGTTTTTTTACAAATTATCATTGATTTATTTAATTAATAAAAAGGAGGACGGTCTAGGAGATGATATTAAAAATCGGATGTTTCTTAAAACAGAGACAAAGATTATCTGT
>BGPR01009175.1:0-59079 GCA_013235015.1 Araneus ventricosus
GTGTCCACTCGAGGTCAATGGCGGTGAATTTCAAACGGAGACCCTCCCGGATGACGCAATCAGGGAAGGCTTTGTCGGTTCCTTTCGCAACCGCTCTCTCCTAGCGACCTGGGAGGCCCGGTCACTCTTTCCGTGGGAAAATTTGCGGGTGCCTTTCAGGACCTCACAACTCCCCTCCCCTTAGAAGAGGTTTTTTTCGATTTTTGAAGAGAAAAAACCAATTTACCACACAAACTTGTCAACGCTACCGTCAGAGGCAAAACACACAATAAAAATAATAAGAAGTTACTTCTATAATACTCTTTCTAACATTGAATACAATACAAAGAAACAAATCTGAAAATAATTAATGAATTACATCTACTCAAAGTTAATCAAACTTCTCTGCATTCATCTTTAAAAATAAGAAAAATAAAAAAAAATGTATCAGAACAACAAAACAATTATCTACATCATATTCTCTCTACACTATATCGCTTCGGCTGAGTGCATCGGCGTTTAAGTGTTTTTTTCCGGCTTTGTGTACAACTTTGTACCGAAATGGTTGTAATGCCAAAGACCATCTCATGAGGCGCTGATTTGCTCCAGCGTTAGAATTTAGCCATACTAAGGGATTATGGTCGGTCTCAATTGTAAATTGCTGACCGTCCAGATAATACCTTAGTTTCGTGATCGCATAAATAATTGCTGCACATTCCTTTTCTGTTGTGCCATATTTCCTCTGTGCGTCTCCAAATTTCTTACTTAGAAATAGAACGGGATGTTCTTCCCCTTTGTCATTTCGTTGGGACAGAACGACTCCGATCCCTAAATCCGAAGCATCTGTTTTTACAATAAATTCTCGGTTGTAATCAGGAGCGTGCAGAACTGGAATTTCTGTCAACCGATTTTTCAGTTCGGTAAACGCTCGATTCCAATCTTGGGTCCAATTCACACCTTCTTTTTTAATTTTCCCTTTTAATGATTGAGTTAGCGGGGCTGCAATTAAAGAAAAATTTTTCACATAATGGGCATAGTATCCTGCGAGTCCCAAAAATGCTCGAATTTGAGTTTTCGTCTTTGGCGTTGGAAATTCCATCACTGCTTTAATTTTCGCCTCGGCAGGCGACCTCACTCCTCCTCCTACAATATGGCCTAGATACTTGGTATGATTCTGCGCGAACTTACACTTCGAAGGTTTAATTGTCAGTTGCGCGTTCCCTATTCTTTTTAACACTTCATCGACATGCTTTAAGTGATCTTCCCAATTTTCGGAATAAATTGCTATGCCGTCCAAGTATGGAACTGCGAAGGTGTCACAGTTTTCCAAAACTTGGGCCATCAATTTGCTGAAAAAATACGGCGCGTTCACGAGCCCGAAAGGCATTCTCAAGGGAATGTATGTACCAAAACTGGTAACAAAAGCTGAATATCGGCGTGCTCGCTCGCTCAAAGGAATTTGCCAATATCCTTTAGCCAAATCTATCACCGTGATGTATTTCGCAGCGGTAACCCTTTCTACGCGTTCTTCTATATTGGGCAAGGGGAAATATTGCGTTCGTACATTCGCATTTAAGAGACGATAGTCTATGCATGGACGGGGGTCACGTCCTGTTGATTCAACCAGAATCATAGGCGAAGCATAATCCGACTGTCCTATTTCGATGATGTTTAGATCGAGCATACGCTTAATCTCGCCCTTTAAGATCTCGTTCTGCCGTTGAGACGTGCGATATGGTTTTGATCGTATAGGTTTATCGCTGATCAGTTCAAAATCGTGCTCAACCAAATGAGTTTTTCCGGGATCATTAGAAAATATTTTCTTATGTCGGCCTAGCAGTTGCTTAAGGCTCTCGATCTCTGTCGGACTCAGTCTTACCTCTAATGCGCTGTCTGCTTTGATCCGTTCAAAGTCGTAAATATTCGGATCCGAAACGGGATACAGAATCGTTAATTCTTCCGTTTCACGTTCCTGATTTTCCTCCCCATTAACAAGTAAATTTACCCGTTCTAACCTCTGATGATACGGTTTTAGCAAATTGATGTGATATATCTGAGTTTTATCGTTCTTTCCTTCCATCCTGACAATGTAGTTGGTCTCGGAAAGTTTACTCTCGATGACGCCAGGGCCAGTCCATTCTACCGCCATTTTATTTGGCTTAGAAGTGGCCAGCACTAAAACTAAATCTCCGACGCGAAATTCGCGCTTCACCGCGTTTTTGTCGTACCAGGTTTTCCTCTTATCTCTGGTTTCTGTCATTGTTGTTACTGCTAACTCCTGACAGTGTCGCATCCGATTTATCAAATCAAAAAAAAATTCAGTAACTGTTGAATCTTCCTCTTGGGGTCTTCTGGCGTTCTTAAATTTTTTCCGTGGACGAGTTCCGCGGGACTGAACCCAGTACTATCGTGTGTGTTAGTTCTCAAGGCTAGTAGAGTTGCTGGAAGGTTTTTCTCCCAGTCTTGTCCAGATTCTAAACAAAGTACCCTCAACATTCGCTTGATCGTTCGGTGAAAACGTTCTACCGGGTTTGACTGTGGATGATGCACGGAACTGTGCGTTACTTTAATTCCGAACCTATCAAAAAATTCCGTCGTCAAAAGGCTCGTGAAGGAACTGCCCAAGTCGCTTTGAATCTGTCTCGGAAAACCCATTTTGCTAAAAATCTCCAAAAAGGCGTCCGTCACTGAGACAGAGCTGATATCCGCGACCGGTATGGCGTCGGGATATCTAGACGACATGCAAATTGCAGTCACCAAGTAGTTATTGCCTTTCGACGAGGTGGGCAAGGGACCCACAGCATCGATATTCATTTTAGAGAACACCTCCGTAATTATGGGTAACAGTTTCAACGGCGCTTTAACCTTTTCGTTGCCTTTCCCCATTCGTTGACACGGGTCGCAAGACCGAACATATCCTTCTATTTCTATAATGCAATTAGGCCAGAAATAATGTTTCAGTAAGCGATCCTTTGTCTTTCGCACTCCGAGGTGCGACGAAGTTCCTTCATGACACAAGGCCAAAATCTTATCTCGATGCACTTGCGGGATTGCTACTTGTAAACTGATATTCCCGTAATGATCTTTCAATTCTCTGAATAACGTTCCCTCCCTAATGCAAAAATCGGAATTCCCTCGTTCCGCTCGCAGAAAACACGTTTACAGAGACACAACCTTTTTGTGCGCTCTGTAATGCTCCCTTATCGACTCCTATTAAGTCCCCATCTTCCCTAACGGCGGGCGGCAAACTCAGGGGGGTCGCCTCACCTTCCACAATGGCTGCGGGTTCCTTCGGGGAAACGGCTTTCTTTTCACTTTCTCCACTTTTTGGGGGTTCGACTTTACGAGTTTTACTCCTTGTTACGACCGCATTTAACGTCGGTTTCCGCTTCGCCTCAAGGATCAGCTCATACGTTTTGTTGCTTAACAAATACCAACCGCTGTCTAACTGTGCATCAATCACCGCAGCTTTGGTTACAACGCAACCGAATTCTGGGCTTTGCAGCTCTACCTTCGCCAAAGGTAAACATCTAAATTCCGCGTCTAGCGGTTGTTTCACATACACGACCTCTCCTGTGAAATGCTCGGGACGAATGTGATTGCGGCTGACGATATCAATTGACGCCCCCGTATCTCGTAAAATATCCATTTCGTCGTTATTGACCAGAGCTTTACTTAAATATGGGGCGAACAAATCTTGAGCTTGCTCTGAAAGGCCAACGCGATTCACTAGTTCTTTCGATTTATTGAGCTGCGGACAATTCGGCCGCAGATGCGAGGTAGAATGACATATATAACACGCGGGTTGAGTTCTCCGCTCGAATTTTTCGTTTCTCCAATTTCCTTTAGGGGCAGATATTTTGCCAAACTGATGTTCGGTTTTTTCAGCGTTTTTCGCGGGGTGTTCCTTTCTCGGCGAATTTGGTCTTGCCTTATCTAACGGTTTTCGCTCTGCCATTCTAACAGGATTTATTTTCCGATGTCCCCGAACTGACTCATACTGGTCGAGTTTACCGGCTAACACTAGTGGATCGATCAATTCTCCCCACTCATCCAAGAAATGATCCTTTACCTCGTTCGGCACACGGCGCTTCAATTGATCGGCGATCATTAACTCTTTTAACCCTTTAAAATCCTTAACATTTAAACCTTCAATCCAGCCGTCCAAATAATTCTGTAATTCGAACACTAAGTCTTTCCAAAGGTCACCTTGCTTTCTCTGATGCTGCGTAAATTTAATTCGAAAGGTCTCAGGTTTCATTTTAAATCGGTCCAATAAAACCTTCTTTACATTTGTATATTCTCGCATCTGTTCCTCGGATTCTTTGATAATTATCTGTGCCAAGTCGAGAGGCAGAAGAGAAATGAGTTGTGACACCCATTCCTCTTCCTCGATTCCTGCTGCCCTAGCCTGTCTTTCGAAAAGAGTCAGATAAAGTGATATGTCAGTATTTTGAGAATCGAACCTTTGCATTAAGTGCTTAATTTCCCGTCGATTCCTACTCCCTTCGCTACGCGTAGAATTTAGACTAACAGTCTCGGCGGCACTCGCAATTTTCAATTTCTCAAGTTCGTAAGCTCTCTCGGTCTCGCGTTCTTTCCTAGCTAATTCGGCCTCGAGCTCTTCCCTAGCTAATTCTGCTCTAGCTATCTCTGCCTCAGCTTCGCGTTCTTGACTAATCACGTCTAATTGTCCTTTTGCGAACTCTTCCTCGTAATCTGGGGAATTTTTAATTTTTTTACAAATGTCAATTACTCTGTCCTCAGAGGTAATCTCTAATCCCATTTCTTCCGCGAGCCTAACTAGATCAACCTTCCTAAATTTTGCCAGAAATGCCATTTTGAAAATTTTACAAGACACACAATTCTACGAAAATACTACCTTCACACAAATGCAATACAAAACAAGTATACAAAAAATAACTAGAAATTTCGAAAACCTTTCAATCAAATTACACAAACAACAATTTCTTAAAATTTCTATCATATGCAAATAACACACAAAATATAGCACAACTTCAGAAATTTTAAAACACTCCAAATTCCTATTGACTTCAATGAGAAATTTTCCTAACATTTACGGAAATTAACTTCGCATAATGCTAAATTCCAAAATAAGATAACTATTTTATCTTTCAAAACTTTTTCACGCAAGAACATAGAAAGATGCACTCAACCCTACGAACTTGGTTTTCCAAACAAAACATTAACTAATTTTTCGACGGAAAAATTAAATAAACAAACAATTCTACCATAGAGAATTTTTAAATTTTCCTACTTTTAGAAAAACAATACATATTCAACTTTAAACAAAACTACTACAGTTAACTTCAAACACTTAACCATTAATACAATTAGCTTACAGAAATTAGATCGATTTCCTACACTAATTTTTAACTTTAAGCAATGGATAATTTACACATTCCTAAACAGTGAATATGCCTCTGAAAGTAGAGAAAACAAGATTACCGTAGCGACGCTTGACATGGCCCAGATGAGGAATGCTGCACCGATCTTGGAACTGCGAGGCACTGGTTACCTCCACGCGCACACACAAATTAAAAATCTTCGAGGCTTTGCCTCCACAATTCTTGTTCCGTCAACAGTGGCGTCTTTCCGTTCCCAGGTATTCAGCAGTGGCGGCACAGGTTTCCGGGCAGTAGTCAGCAACAGCGGCTCCGGTTAGTGGTCAGCAAGGGCGGCTCCGGTTTGTAGTCGGCAAAAGCGGCTCCGGTTAGCAGTCAGCAAGGGCGGCTCCGGTTAGTAGTCGGCAAAGGCGGCTCCGGTTAGCAGTCAGCAAGGGCGGCTCCGCACGCTTCCTGGTCCTCCAACTGTTGGCTGTCCGCACGCTTTCAGATTATTCAAAACACAAATGTCCGCACTTTTCTTGGCTTCTTCAAAGCACTGGCAATACGTAGGATTTTTCCGTACGCACCTCTACGAGTGACTCGTTTGGTAGATAGATCTATACCGCTGCCACCAAAATTAAATATAGCTGTAGGGTCTTAGCTCAGCGATACTAAGCTATGAAAGACTCACCAGACGACACAGCCATATTAAGATATTAATATTTAATGAAAATTCTTGATTAAATGAATTTCTACAGAATATACAAATTAATATCGATTCAATACAACTCCGCTTACTCAGGACGAGATAGCATAAGACAAGTCAAACAATCTGGATACAGTTCGCAGATTTTCACGAGTTCACTCGAGGTAATGCAAAAGTTCTAAAAGTTCTACTCTAGGCGAGTATGAGTCCGAAGTCCGGAATAATGATCTGAGGGAAGAATCCGCTCAGATTTCTAACAGATAACCTCTCACGGGTTATATCAAATCACACGAAGTTAACTCGTAGCGACGTAAGGCACGTCTAATTTAATCAGCGTTCCTAAGAACTTCTCACTCGAGATGAGCGATACACAGCCAAGGGTTGGCTTAGGTTAAACGGGGCACGGCCCGGTACAGCAGCTTCTCAGCCTGAGAACTGCTTTCCCAAATTCTCCGTCACGAGAATTTAATTCTCCGGTTCTTCAAACGAACCCTCTCTTGATCTCCTGATCATCCTCAATTCCTCTCGGGTTCCAGTTTAAAAACCCTCCTGGGGACCTGCCCTTTTTAGGCGGGGTCAAAAGTTCAGCTCCTCATTTGCAGGAGATGGGACCCTTTCTCCCAATCACAAAACTCTGTCTTTCACTCCTCAATCGCATTTGTGCTAGGCGTACGCCATGCATCTCCCTTGCTCCGTGTGTGTCCACTCGAGGTCAAATGGCGGTGAATTTCAAACGAAGACCCTCCGGGATGACGCAATTTGGGAAGGCTTTGTCGGCCCCTTTCTCTAACCGCTCTCTGCTAGCGACCTGGGAGGCCCGGTCACTCTTTCCGTGGGAAAATTTGCGGGTGCTTTTCAGGACCTCACAAGGCCACTCCCGCTGGTTTGTTTATAGGAACAATTTCTGAAATAGTAAAGTAAATACCTGCTGTAACCGTCGCTGTGGTCATAGCCGTCATTTTTTCTGGGGTCAGAAAAAAATCATGACAAGCAAAGTAGAGTTACGGTCGTGGAAAGCTTTCTTAGGAAAAATTGTAGAAAAATGTAATTTTTTCACTTTCAATTATAGAACTGACGCTTAATTTCCTTTGGAAATAATAAACACTTTATTAAAAAAAAGTGTGTTTATGGTCCCGATTTTAAAACTAAAAGTGTGTAACAATTGGCTAAAACCTAGAAATACATCAGCATCACGTAATTTTGACGATAATAATAGTTTCCCTTTCATATTTCTTTATTCATTTTTGCTCCCTCGACCTTTTCAATGAGAAAACTTAACCTAATTGGATTTTTTTAAAAGGAAAAATAAGCTTTAAAAATAATTTCAGGGGGTGCTGCAGCCCTAATGGATGAACCGCCACTAGATAGAGAAGACCTCGAGTCATCTGACAGGTATTTCTTTATCCAACTCTATTGTCCAGAAAAGAAAAAGAATGCAACCTGTTTATCTGAGCTGAAAAAAGAAAGGTCGATGTGTTAGAAAATATGGGGAGACGACGCACTATAGAATACATGCTCTATAATAACATTTTTTAACATTTATATGAGCAGGAACCAATACGAAACGACATTATAACAAGAAATTGTCATTCTGGCACAACTAAAAAGCAGCATGTTAAAGAATTTTCAGTGTAAAAACATGTTTTTAATAAATTGCATCGTTTATAAACGAAATACGTGCAATCGAAGCCTGTTTAAAAGAGCCCGACGACATTTTTTTTTTTGCGTCATAGTACGGCGAAGAAAACAAATATGCAATTTGAATGCCTTTTTATGAACCGATTGAAACAAAAATTGGGAGCGGATCTACAACTAATGTTAGCAGACCTCACACCAATTTTTGTTTATCTAAGTCATAGCGTTTAGGAGTTATTGTGTTCAAAAGTATGCTATTTTACAGACCAACAGACAGTCAACCCTTTGACGGATTTGATCCTAAATTTGATACGGACCTACATTTCTGTTGATAAAACTGTGTACCAAATTTTATCCATCTAGCTATTTAAGTTTTAGACTTATCGTGTTCACATACAGACAGACAGACTTCCAGTGGACGGATTTGTCCAAAATTTGAATAGAAACCTACAAATTATGTGTAAAGATCAAATGCCAAATTTCATCCCTCTCGGTCTAACCGTTTTTGAGTTATCGTGTTCACAAACAGACATGATACCAAAATTGTGTTTTTCAGACTCGGGGAGGTCTAAAACGTGGAGATTCATCAAAATCTCGAGTTCGAATTTTTTGGCGAATGCAATACTTTCTCTTTATATACTTCGTAAACGAAAAAGTAAAAAAGTTTGCTTGCAAGTAAAGAATGGAATAAGAATATTAATTTTAATTAGCAAAGAATGGAATAAGAATATTAATTTTAATTAGTAAAGAATGGAATAAGGATATTAATTTAAATTTTTTTTATAAATGCTTTTACTGAAAATTGTAGCAGTAAAACAGTTCGTAATTTTCTTTTATAATTTTGAATTTAATCATATAATTGAAATATGTTTCTTAACTGTTTCTGCTTATTTCATTATTGATAATATTTAATGATATCAATTCAGATATGTGTCACGTTGTTAGCGAATCCTATGAAAATAAAATGATCAGCTTCGGGTTGTACTTTCAAGGAATTCAATTGAATGAAAAGACAGCATTATATTGATTTGGATTTAATTTGCTTTGATGTCGTAAATTAAAATATTTTTGTCAGAGTTAAATATTGTTGCATATTTAAGTCCTTTTTCTTTACTTTCATTTACATTACAAGATTTTGAGAGGTATGTAGAACTGAAATACGTTTTAGATTGAAAAAATAAAACACTGCTATTTTGGATTATAGACGGTCATGGTTCTAACTTATCAGATTATCACTGCTCTCCTTCCTGGCCTATCATCTATGCATCATATTTAATTCGCTAGGAAAAACAGTGATATGTATTATGTATGCTAATCCAGAATGAAAACAACACTGTTCTATTTCTTATAGGTGCTACTGACAATGTATGAAACGCCCGCATTCTATAGAATACCTAGGCATTTTAAGGCATAGCATGAAATATGATAATTATTATATACTTTCCATAGGCATTGTATATAATACCTAGCCATTCTGTAGAATGGCAAATGCTATTTAGGAAAAGTATGTAAAAAGATCATAAGGCTATTATTTACAAGATGTGCATTCCTCAAAAATGCAAATGTTATTTTGAAAAAATAAAAGAGTGCCATAAAAAAAAATCTTTTATTCAAAATACGTAAAGTAAAATGAAAGTTATACATATCGAAGTTTTTGTCTTTTTTATTAAAGAAAACAAAATAAAATGTGAACTTACATGTTACTCAAGGAAGGAAATAATTTTATTTTGATTTGCACTTATTTTATTTCTTATAAAATGGAATGGACGGTGTCTTTCATACTTTGCCGCTTCGTCATTTGGGTTTTAATAGAATGTCTAGGAAACGTGCGAAAAGTTAATCGCTTCGTGTCTTCCAGTTTTCTGCATTCTATAGAGTGCCGGCTTTCATATATTGCCGGTAACATGTGGATTGATTTGAGCTTCCAATTTTCTTTAAAGCATTTTCCGTAAAGCATGGTTCTTTCAAGGCATAATTACGACTCTTTTTATGTTAGTAAATAATATACGTATAAAAAAATTAAATTTAACTACGATAAAAAAATCTTCACATGGTGTCATGAAAATTTAAATTCAGCAACAAAAATCTCATTAGAAACTTGATATTGTTCTTTTTTGTTAAGTATATATTTTAATTTTATTATATTCATACAAATTAAGCATATAAATTATTTGAAGTCCAAGCATACTGCCTGACGAAAGAAAAATGATAATTTATATGTAAGAATGTTTTAAATCACTTATTTTTACTTTAATAATTATCTCTTATGATTATAATTACAGCTATTGTAAAATTCAAAATAGATAATTGAATTGCAGTATATTTTGTTAACTTTAAAAAAAAGGGAAATTAAATTAATTTTATCAAAAAAAAATTATTTTTGTCTCAATTTTCAAAATGCATATTTCACAGTTCGAGTTGCAGACTTGCGGTCTCAGAAATATTATTTTGATAAATATAATTCTAAAAATGGCCTTTTACGAAAAAAAAGTAGCCGAACCCTGCCGTAAAGCATCCTACTATTATTTGGTTTGCGATAAGGAAACACGTTTAACGGTTTGTAACAGGAGCTTATTCAAAGAATGTACGTAAGTTCTTTGACTCGGCGCCATTCGGGATCGGGAACTACGCAAATGCGCTGAAAAATAATAAGTTCATAAACACTTTGATAAAATATAAGCATTTTTTACAAACTATGAATAAAAAGTAAGCACTTTTTTAAGGTCCTTACAAAACGAAAATAAAAAGTAAGCACTTTTCATGACCGTACGCACCCTGTTAATATGTTCATTCCAGAACTAAACTGAAGGCATTGAAACAATTTTCAGCTTTCCCCTAATTAATTCCGAATTCGGCCTTTTTCTACGACCCAACCACTGGGATAAGAAAAGTATATTCATTGTAAAAATGAGGGAAAATAAATGTTAGAAATCAGATAAAAAACAATACAAGAATTAGCTTCAAACTGAATAAGTTTGAAGCTAATAACTGAATAAGCAGATAAACATAGACCTAAAATTTAAAGTATAAATAAGTTATTTTACATTACACATTTTAAGCATAAGTAAGTTATTTTACATTGTATCATCAATAGAGTTTTTTAGTAAGGGGCCTCAAAATAATTTTCCGCTTCGAGCCTCATATTGTCAAAATCCGCCACTGTTTCTGCTTCTATCGATGCTACTGGCAAAAAAAAATATTCATTCTAGTTACTGTAAGTAAAGGTATGTATCACGGACTGTGTTTTCATTTAGTAATACAATTTTTAAAAAAAAGTGACTTCTATTTTTACTGTGACTGAATTTTCAAATGCACAAAATATGGGAAAGAGGGCAGAAAAAGAACGATATTAACATGTTCGAGAATGAGTCGAATTTGATGTTAACGGTTTAAATGTCAAAATAACTGAAGTGCCAGTTCATAGGTAGAGCGACCACTTATTTCCCCCCAAAAAACGGGGACATCTACTAATATTTAAGTAAAAGTATGTGAATTCTAGAAACTGCATATTCCTTCAGTTTTTATTTATTAATGAAAGGAACAAGGATGAACATGTGAAAAAAAATAATTTACGTGATCTTATATTTTTCTGTAGAACAAATTTGCTTAAGTTTTATTTGGTGTTGATTTCAAATAAGAATGAGTCTTTGCAGGATTTCTTATAATTTACTTTGGTAATTAACGGTGTTTTTTCGCTCGTCCACAACTTATTCACAAGAGAAAAGACCCTTTCTATGGTTGCATTAGCAGTGGCGTAATTAATGTAGGGCAGGTGCCCTGGGCGCAAAATTAAGGAATCAATTGGTTGTTTTTAAAAGAAAAGTAGGTTTTTGTAGCTCTTATTCCCAAGATTCTTAAAAATTGAAATGGTTTCAACAAAGTGTGGGAAAATCTTAAGGATACGGTCATTTTTACAACCCAGAAACCTCAAGCTGCGACAAAATCACAAATAATATTATGTTTCAGAGATATGCTGACCAAAACCCTCATCATGAAATGAAAAGCTTACTAAGATAGATTAGATATCAGGAATATATAGTTAGGAATCAGTTACCACCACAAGGTTTCTCATGGAATGCCTGCTTCATGCTAACTGCATATCAGTTTCTTAGGAAGTTGGTGATAAATGGTTAGCAAAAGTGTCATTCCTATTTTTAATCAGCATTCGGCACAGAGTGAAGAACGGAAAATATACCTCCATTTTCTTGGGTAGTGTAAGAGCACTCCAGCAACTTTAAAAGACATAAGTTCGCAATCTTTACATTGTTTTTAGTACTGAATATTTGCATAATTTGTATGATGAAAATGCGATAGTGTTTATTTTAAATTTTATTTCGCAAAACCTAGATGCAGTGGTTCTGCCAAACGCAAACAAACAAACTAACAAAAAAAAATACTGAGAGAGAGAGAGAGAAAAGACTGTATAAAGTTTTGAAATTGGTGGTAAAAATTATCAGTCTGTATTGACGTTGAAATCAAGATAAATGAATCAATGATAAATGAAATCAAGATAAATGAATAAAAATTAATTTCTTTAATAATTAACAAGGGCAAATACATAAAGAAGAGAATTTCAACTCCTGCCGTTTTCTTTCCTCGCTGAGTTACGCTATTGTCAACAATTAATTTTATTGTTAACAAACCCATTAAAATTTGCTTTGACTATAAAATCATTAAACTACAAATACTCAACCTAAAATAATTATGTAAATATTGCAGTCATTTTTTTTTTGTTTGTAATCCTCATGTTTAGTTCATGTACAAACAGTTTAGTACTAAAGTATTGTAATTATACATACTTTTGCTTCAATAAAAGCCAGAAAGGTTAAATTATAATATTTTGGATACACTAAAGCCTTCAAAATTTTTTGGAGATAATGTATCGTTTTTTTATGCACATAAATAATGTCTACTAAAATAATAAAGAAGTGCAATTTTACATGTCATAGACAAGTTAATGTTATAATTTTTAATTCATGTTTGTATCAGCATTTTTCCCCCTGCAATAGCATATCCCCTAATTTCATGCAGTGAATTTTAACTTTGTCATAAGGTGCTAGATAAAACATTTTTAAATTTTATTAGTAGTAAATTTTGATTAATATATTTAAAGATATGTATGAAATTATATTATGAATATTATTAAATATATTTGTCACTACAGCTTTTGTACAATTTTATTTGTGTTAGCAAAAGATTTACTTCAATGTTTAGAGTTTTTATATAATGTCTATGGGTAGAAAAGAAAAGGTTTATAATTTTTCTCATTTTTACTCGTATGTGTGTGTTTTTCAGGCTGATTAAGAGGGATTTGTACACATTTTTATTATTTTTTCAAATATGAGATAAGTGGAATGCATCTTTTATATTTTTCAATTATATCAAAAATCTCTTATAAAAAACTTTGATTTTCTTATTTCATCCATATTTAAGGGATTAAAGTTAGAATGCACCAAATTTTTTGTGAAAATTTAGCGACATTTTGTTAACAAATTTGTAATGTGTAAATCCTATCAACTCAAAAATGTTTTATGTTAATTTTTAAGTTTATTTTCGCATTTAATCTTTGCACTCCCTGCATAAAGTTTCCGAAAAGAAAATGAGGATCACATTTCAAAAGAAAAAAGAGGGAAGAATGAAGAGATTCCTAGCATTCCATTGTCTTTTTTTTGCAGTGTAATGTAGTGAAAAATAAGTGCGAGTTAGCAGGCTTCAGACCACTTGTATACATGCAAGCCACACTACAAGCAGATTTTTTTTTTATTTTTTGCGACTTTTTTAAAATTGTTATTGCGGGTTTCTCTCTTTCTGAAAATGGGACATTTTGGCATCCCAAAGCTGATCTTGGCGACAACGGAATAGGCTACCTAAAAAACGGGACATTTGGGTCACATTACCCATAGGGCCCAACATCTGAAAAATGGAAAGTTGTATGCTGATATTTTGGGACTTACACCGTCTAAAAGCTAAAAGATGAACAATTGCTTTATCGTTTTCAAAAAAGAAGAAAATGTATATGAATTAACTAAACTTCCTATGGTTCAAAAGTAAGAAAAGTACTTTTATTTAGGTGAAACAACTCTAAAGATTGACAACACTTCTAATGAATAATTGAGCAACTGCAAAAATTATTTATTTGTATATCTACATTGAAATAAAATATCAAAGATAGTGACAAATCAAATATTGAAATTAAGACAATTTGTACAGTGTTTTTCATAAAACTTTAAATCACAGAAGTTTTAAATAAATAGACTGTACATTATACAACCATAAAATAATTTATTTAAAAAAAAATCAAAGATCATTGTTTATTTCTGCACCAACACATTTTGGGCAAGCAGCAGTAATGAGATCGTCTTGATATTCAGACAAAAGAAATTTCATAGTCTGAGGTATGGAATAAAATAGCGATTGCAAAGATTCTTTAAATAAGGGCAATATATTGGCTTGGAAGGCTGGAAGTGTGTAATGATGTCCACATGAAAATATTACAGCATCATTTCCATTCGAATTTAACTTATTGATACTGGATAAAGTGTTATTAAATGATTGCACATACAATTTCTCACTTAGAAGTGATTTTGCTAGTAAATCTACATCACTAGACGTCAGTAGAATGGCAGAATGTGACATGACACCGGTTTGTAAATTGTGCATTATATCCAACCACAATCGATCTTGAGGTATTGAGTCATCCCATGTTAAGGCATCAGATGCTTGAATTTGATTCAAAACATTGGCAGTATCAGATAAAATGTCCATTTCTTCTAAAAGGTTGACTAAATGGCAGCCTCGTTCTACTTTTTTAAGAACTCCGTGTATGACGGTTAAGCAGAATCTTGCAGAAAGTGATTTCAAAAATTCACCATTACTTTCGGGATCCAAGTCGGGTATGTTTTCACTATATAATAAAAATAATATACGAGATTTAGTGCATAAAACTGGATTATTATTTCCAAACATCCTTATTAATATATAAGAAAAATTTAGGTATGCATATGTAATAGACCTTTTAAAACTCTTCCCAGTTGAACATTAGTGGGTTAAATGTGAAGACAAAAAAAAGTCAAGTTCACACACATTTTGGAACCACGTAGTAACAAAAATAGTTTTTCACTCCTAAAACTTTTAACAGTGAAAATAGAATGCACAGTAAATCTTAAATACTTCATTTATGGGGGTGATCAAAGTTATAGTTTTTCTGTAGCTTCAACTAAACTGTAGAATGATTTCAAAACTGTCGCAGGGAATATTAACCACTTAACAATTTATTTTTTCTGCCATATTGGGTGAACAAATAAGCACAATTTTTATTAGCAATTTTGTATTCAAATTGATAATTAATAATTTTTTGATAATTTTTAATTGCTGGGGAAAAAAGGGACCTAAACACTGGTTTACACTTGTTTTGCTATCCAACATTAATTAGACTGCAAGAGCCATTTACTAGAAAAATTGCAAACTGAAGAAGATGAAAAAGCCGGTAAAATCAGTGGATTGGCTTAGAAAAATTACCTGCCCGAGGGGCGTTCGGGCAAATGAGGGAAGTCTCTTTTTGCAGTGCCCGAATGGTGTTTGGCCAAAACTGTTAAGTGGCCATTGCTAAACCAAATGCATTTAATTGTTTCGTTTTTACTTTGTCTATAGAGTCAATAGTTATTTCCAAATTCCTAGACAATTTACAACAGGCCTATACCACCTGTTAGCCAGGATTTAAAGTCAAAATGTCATATTGAAATTTTTTGATTATTCTATTGATTGATTTTTGCGGCAGGGGGTATGCGGGGACATTGATATACTTTTTTTTGAAAAGCTAAAAAATGATTTTACTAACGGTAATAATTAGAACTAATACACTATATTTATACATTTGTTAATCTAACATAGGATTTCAGTCGAGTTTTGGTCATAAATGATATAATAAAATAATTATTACACTTTTTACTAAAAATTTATTTGTATCAATATGCCCCATACTAGGGGTCAGTGGCGAATCCAGGATTTGGGTAATCTGAGGTCATAAAAATTTTGAATCGTTGTGACGAATGTCAAGCCTCATGGGTCAAGTCAAGTCTCAAGGTCCAGTTATTAGGTAGTTTTTTAAAAACAAATTCTGGTGGAGTGGTAATTTTTGCTCCTCTATGTTTTTTGGGGTGCTGATTACGAATCTGAGGTTTCCCACCAAAACTTTTTGTTGGAATTTTAGTTATAGTAAACAAACATGAAAAAATGGACTTTTCCCCCAGTTTTTTGCTCATAACTCAAAAACTATAAACTTTTTAAAATTATCATCATATATCAAAATAATCAGCACAACATTCCCTACAATTTATGTCCATAGTATTTTTTCGTTACGAGTACCGTTTAGGCGCTATAACTGGTTGAAGTTTGGCGAAAGTTTGACTTGCCTGCTAGCGCGGCTTGAACAATAACAAATCTTCCTATTTGTATGCACTAAAATTTACTATCTTACTATTAATACACTTTACTTTTTTAATATACTTTTCCTACCGTAATGTTCCGTGTGCAAAATAAATTTTTCATCTGTTATATTAGACATGAAAGTAATTTAGTCCCGAGCAACGCCGGAAATAAATACTAGTTATGAATAAAATTCATAGATTACCCCTAAAAAGGCTGATGTTGATGGAAATTTAGAACCACATTCACAATAAATGTTATTTACGAACAACTAAAAGTACTTAGTGTAGTTTTCAATTAAACTTTATTTCTATTAATAAATTTGAATAACTTGGTATCTATTAACCAAGAAAAAAAAATATATCATGAAAAAAAAGATAACTTTCTTAACTTTTCAAGTCATAATAATTTAATAATAATACAACCTGCAATCATAAATATGATCTTGTTATCTACATACATTACCCAGTCTCTTCACTTTATCTTGCTCGCTTTGAAGCTTATGGTCCAATATCTTTTGGAAGATCTTCTGTGTCTTCCTCGACATGCAAAGATAAAGACGCCTCAACTAAATGATCGGGCAGTATTGGTTCATCATAATCATCATCACCACTATTAATTACTTGAATCTTTCTGTTATTGCAGTTGTCCCAAAAATGAACAAAACAGTCTGGCCTTCCTACACCTGCAATTTCCCGTGCATCCCTTCTTGCATTTATAGGATATCTTGTGCAGGCTAGAGTCAGGTGCAGGGGGCTTCAGAGTTTTGACAGGTTGGAGCCCACCAATTGTTCTTTCTCAACCCCAGTCTTCAGATCTCTTTTTATTGCCAAGCCAATGTTGGATCCGATGGTAAATTCTTAGGGAATGTTGGTGAGCAGAGCTGCTTCGGTTGGACGAAACGAAGCCATGTTGCTACTCTTGTTAAATGAAGATTTCATGTAACATTTGCAGCGAACATTATTCAAGGATGGTGTATCCGAGGCAGATATTGGGTAGCCATACAATGCCACAAGGAAGCGGTTCCCTGCATCCACAACAGCATCAGGGGTTATATCTGGGTTCTTAAAAATTTCAATTACTTTAAGGAGATCAGGACTGTTTTTCAAAGTCTGCACAAATTTCATTTTACCATAATTAAATAGAGCTGATGTGGTGTCACATCCGCTCATGGCATGTATGAATAAAATATTATCGGCGATTGTTTTTCTAAAGTAGTGTGAGGAGAAAATATCTTTTCAGCGATTTTCCCTTTCCTGGTTTTAGGAAATATATGTTGTCAAAGGTGAAAGTGCCAATTAAGATGACGAAAAGATCAATATCTTCATCTAATGACAACCACAGACGGATATGTTGGAGCCAAGGCTAGAGTTGAGTTCACAATTAAACAATCAGCATCTTCGTCTGCTTTCTTGCATGCATTGTTTAATGAGGAGAACTTATGCATCAGGTTGTAAATGAGTCGATCCTTGTTCTTTGGATTGGCCAGGAATTTTTCTTGGGAAACTGTTGGTATCATCGTTTCATCAAACATTACTTCACTTGACATTTGTTTCCATGTTCTTCTGGCCCGTTCTGAACATTTAGAGCCTCCTATTGTTACATTTTCAGGATACTTGTCGAAAATGACTAGAGCAGTTGATTTGTATTTTGCACGAACATATGTTACATAATTATCACAAATTGAAAAAGTTGAACCCCTGTTCCAGATGACTCTGTGCAGCAAGTAGCCTCCATCAATAATATACACACTGCTTTCATCATTAAAATCCTGTGAACATGGCTTGAAAGCTTTGTATAAAGAGGATTTTGTGCCTTTTTAGAGCTAGTAGTTGCACTCTAGTTATTTCTTCTGAATTTCACAGTTTAAAAATCACTTCCTTCAATTCTTTTGATACCAAGAATACCTTCCTCCTTGGCCGTGTGACAATTGATTCTTGAGTCTCCAACAACGCCAGTGCTTATTGAAATCAAGTTAGAATTTTCTGGGAAAAGATTAGAGTACTTGAACCACTCCACCATTTTCCTGCAGTCATCATTATCTACTTGAACTCTTGAGTCACTGATTTTCAAATGTTGATCAGAGCTGGTCAAAGCAGCACCACAGAATTTTTCAATTCCATCACAAATATGTTGGAGCTCTATCATTCCCTGCGTCCACCTAGCCAGTACACTATAACAGAAACCACGGCCATGAGTGAGGCCCCAAAATGTTTTCAATTAATGGCTGTTCAACAGGGCTTCAGACAGACGAGTACATTTGCCAAGACAGGGAGAAATACGAAATGTAAAGCAGCTATGGGACAATAACAGGGCTATGTTGAAGTCTCCTAACTTAAAAAATTCTTGAGATTTACTCTGTAGTTTACTTCGCAACCGCGAAAGGGAAAGCCACGTAATACCAGGGGTAGAAAGATTTAGAACGAATTTTGTGCAGATTATGTTAGTATATTCACAATATAACTGATAAAATCTTTATTTGAGCAAAGAACTTTACGATAGAAAAAGTATATTAATTAAGCAAAAATTTATTTAGTAAGATAGATGATTTCGCGCTTACAGATAGGATGGTTTGTTGTTGTTCAAGCCGCGCTAGCAGTTAAGTCAAACATTCGCCAAATTTCAACCAATTATAGTGCCTAAACGGTACTCGTAACGAAAAAATAGTACAGACATAAATTGTAGGAAATTTTCTGCTCATTATTTTGATATATGATGATAATTTTTAAAAAGTTGATAGTTTTGAGTTATAAGCAAAAAACTAGGGGAAAGTCCATTTTTTCATGTTTTTTGGCTATAACTAAAATTCCAACAAACATTTTTGGTGGGAAACCTCAGATTCGTAATCAGCACTCCAAAAAACATAAAGGAGCAAAAAATTACGACTCCACCAGAATTTGTTTTAAACCATCCCTTTTTAGCACCTAATGACTGGACTATTATGTAAACCAAAACACTTTAAGTTTACAGACTTTACTCACCTGACAGTAAGAATCATAAAGAACAATACAATACTTAATACAATGAAATAACTAGCCAAAAAATGTCTTCGACCGCGTCAACGTTATAAGTACAAGTGGAATGATTAGAAAAGTTGGAAAATTTTCGAGCCTGTCAAACCAGAAAGCAATGTTATCACGTTATTATTATTATTTTTTTTCTAAAAAGGGAATTTAAGAACAAACCGTTGTAGTGATTTTAAATAAAATCAAGAATTCTGGCCTAGCTCGAGGGGGGGGGGCTGCAACCCCATAGCCCCCCTGGATTCGCCACTGCTAGGGGTACATTGATACACATGGAAACATAAAAAATAATGAGGATTAATAAGTCTGTATCAAAACAAAATTTGTTTTATTAATAAACTCTGTATTCCAAATAAAGGTTAAAAAGTTTAACAAAGTAACAAACTTTTATTTTAATCAAAATTCGACATTTTTAATGAGACTGGAAAAATTAAACAATAATACCTCAAAAAATAATTTATCTCTACAAATAATAAAGGAGAATGTGGGTGTGTGTAAAAATACTTTGGAGGGAGGTATATGTACCTCGAAGCCGTTTTTGGAAATTTTAATTAATTTAAAAATTAAGAGAAATTTTCGCATTCTTCCTTGATGACTTACGAAAATAATATAGCACATTTTTTTTTTTTTTTTACCTAATCTGAAAATCCAAAAAAATATCTTTTTGATGATATTAATTAAGTTTCTGTACAATTTTTTCTCCAATTTTAATAAATTCGTAAAAAAGTATTTTAAACTTAATTTACAAAAATACTTTTAATTTTTGCAATGAAATTCAATGTTTAAACACATACTTAATTGCGTGTTTCTCTTATATAGTTCATTTTTACGTTTTTTCTATTTCTGGAGATGATTTTACAAAGTAGTTGCTGTTAAGGCACACTGATACACACAGAAGACCTGTATCAATGTACTCTGGAGTCAATTGTATCAATCTGCCCCAAGAGGATTTTTTACTTAAAATAAGTGGTGACGCAAAAACAATGCTAAACAACTCAAAACTTAATATAGTTCAAAAAAATAAATGTTTTTCCTACCTTTGGAGTAGATTCCTGGCAGGAAAACGTAAATAGTCAAAGAAATCACACAACACATACTTAAGAGTAAAATTCACTTAGACGAGAAGATAAGTGGTTAGATTCATTTGTAAATTAACTTTTGACTAAACATGGACGAAAAATATATCGTGTGCTAAGGGTTACAGTGGCACATATATGAGGGGATGTGAACATCTTAAGCCATTCCAATCATCAAAATGTATGGACTGCATCAATGTTCCTGCGTATGAATTTATCCCCACCCCCCTGCAATGTAAAGAATTAGAAAGTAATTTTTATTTTTTGATATTTTACTATAATTTAAAAATCTTGAATATTTATGTAAAAAAATTTTTTAAAAATGATTTGCTACCGATTTCTTTTGTATTTTTTCTACAAAAAATAAGAAAAGAACCTCCCTCCCAATTTTTTTTCTCACAATTTAATTTTACTTCACAGCTAACTTAATCTTGGTATTTTTAACATAATTTTATGTAAATTTATTGAAATTTATGCTTTGAATTAATTTGGGCATTAACGGGTTAAGATGACGCTAGGAATGATTCAGTAGGTTGAGGAATGTTAAAATAAGTTCAATGGGTTTTGCAACACAATATTTTTTATAGAATTAAAAAGAGTGCGAGAAATGTCCCTAAGACTACGAACAACGATAAAATGACCAAATTTCAATTTCATGTTTGTTGACAGATAGACAAGAAAAATAATGCTCATTGGGGTCATTGAACACAAGAAGTAAGATAAAAATATGATGAATAGTGTTCAGTGACTGAATGAATGGGATAGTTCCACAATAATTTTATCCTCCAAAAAAAACGTTTATTTTTCCCATTATGTTATGTGGCTATGAATCTCCATTGAATTTCTGGGAGATGGGAACAATGAATCCTTTAAAATAAATTGCAATAATTTAAACCTTGTACTAATATCAAAAGATATAAGGTTTAAATAATTGCAGTGGTCTCTTGTAATTTACCTTTGTAGTTTTTACTCAATGAAACAAAGTGGCTTTTTTAAATTAAAAAAAAATCAAATTTATGTATTTAAAATAAATTCTGAATTCAAATTCCAAAGAGTTGAGCTTAATTTTAAATGAAAAGAAATGCAAAAATTATCTCTATTGCTGTTAGTATATTTATAATGCAATCATTTATACTTATTCTGAAATAGAGCGAACTCGCAAACAAACTGTAATTGGGAGGAAAAAAACGACTGGCCCCATCACAACATCTAAAATAGGTACTGCAGTCGAATTATGAGCGGCATGTGTGACGACCCCCTCCCCATTACTGGGGTATGATCCGACAAGCCACCCACCATCATTATACCCACCAGGGAAACAAGAACCTGCTTACTAATCTGGCGGCTTCTCAGCCCTATATTTGAGATACCCCCCAGGGAATACAAACAAAATGTTAAGTAACAAGGGGACTTTTCAAGATTAGTCATTCTTAATTTCATTGGATTTATTATAAATTTTAATGAAAGGTATGTAAATCAAATAGGCAAACTTACCTAAATATTAAAAGGCTCAAAGGGTATGCAAATATACGTTGATAATATTGGAAAAATGACTCCAGAGGAGGAACTGGTAAGTTATTCTTCATCCAAAATTTTATAATCTATGAAAAAACAAATTGCATACAAAACTATTTCAATGTTGAAACACTCAAGATATTTTAAATTGTACTAAATATAATACAGTTTAGTATATGTATAATATGTATTACTTGAAAATGGAATATAGTAAAATATCAAAAACGGATGTATTCAGTTCTTAATTTCAAAAAAATTCTTAGAAAAGTAAAAAATCTTTTACTACAAAAGAAAAACTAAACAAAGTAGAACCCGAAAATTTGTCTTAAGGGATGCTGAGTTACTGAAAATGAAGAACTCAATGTCTCCTGCATATAATTCAATATATTTTCTCAAGATAAGATTCATTTAACACATATTCAGGCTGAAATGAAAGGAAAAAGCTAAAAATAGCTACTGTTTAAATTTTAAAAAGTCCTGAAAGTTTTTATTATTGTAGAAAAATTTTCTTTCTTCTATTAAAATCTTGTAATACTAGATTTGTCTCACACTCATGTCTACTTTATATAACTTCAGCACTTAACTAACTTCAAAAAATATCAAATGAAATGGAATAGAAATATTTTCAAGAAGACTCATCTGCTAATTACTAACATAACGGCAAAAATCTTCTCAAATCTGAAACAAATAAGATAATCTATCTTTTTCAAGAATATGTCACAAATGCATGGGGGATGTAATAAATTAAATGCAATTAGTTAAATAGTCTACAAATAAGACTGAGAACTAAGGATTAATTCTCAAGTTCAACAACTCCAGATCAGGAATAAGCAAAAAACTATAAACCAATCTTTTCTTTAATCAAGTTATACAGAGTATCAAATTACCAGGGTTATATAGTGTTCATTTGCTGAGAATGAGAAATAATAATGAGGCATTGATATTTTAATTGTAATTCAATGCAGTAAAATTTTAGTAACTTACATGGGTAAGGAACTTCTTGTTCAAATCAATATTTTCATGTTCCAGCAAACTACATAAGATAATAAGAATTAATGAAAAGGGTAGCACTATACTTGAAATAATTAAAAAAAAAAATCTTAGCTACATTCAGTTGTTCATTTAAAAATAATATTAAATCATATGATTACGACATTTTGACAATAATACATTTTTTACACTATCTATAATACCCAAAACCATATACATTCATACATAAATAAAACAGGTTTTCAAAATAGACACCAAGCAAGGTCATAGTTATACATAAAAAACTAAATTAATTGTTTCAACTTGTTAATTACAAGTGATAAGGCACAATCTGTAATGTACAGATTATTTAAAATATTCTTTAGTTTTTACAGATAAAAAATTATTAAGAAATTTCATACAGTAAAAACAATGATAAAAATAATAAATGGCATCTATTTTAAACTCGTTTAATGATGACAAAATAAATAACATCATTATACAGTATTCCATAATCAATGGTTTTCAAGACATTTACCATATTATATAAGCTATTGAGATGATACATAATAAATTCACATGCACGCTATGAATTTTTGTTATTATAAAATCGCAACTACAAGAAAGTTCACAATGTACAATTTTGTACTAAAATATAATTTTTCAATAAAAAAAAAAGTGACATTACATGTTTTTAATGACACTTTCAAATAAATACAGAAGTTAAATAAATCTTAAAATTCTTTCTGCCTGAAAATTTTATTATTTGTCTTAATTTGATTTGAGAAACTATGTTCCTCTTATTAAACAATTTAATACAAGAAGAAAATATTCATACTTTTAGTAATTCCAATGTCATGAGAAAGGATTTCACAATTTAAAGAACTAGCTAATATCAAGATTGTCTATAGTAATAGCATAATTTCATATTAATCAAATTTTCAGACTGAGATTATAATTTTATGTATATAAAACAGCTTAGTATTACGGTGAGCTGAAAAAAAAAAAACCAACATTTTTTTATGTCCTTATACCGTGGAAAAGTTGTGAATTGGCAAGAAATATAATGAGGGGAAAAAGTAACAAAATTGCTTGGTATCTTCATTCCCGCATGGGTCTTAAAAATTATAAAAATAGGTGAAAATTCACTGTTTCTCAGTCTGTTAATTATATCAATAGATGTTAATTACTCAACTTCGTAAGAGTAATAAAATTTATTCCATCAAAATTGCAACAGGTCGATGTATATGCATAGCAAAATATTATTTAAGTCTAAAATTATATCAACTTCATTAGTTTCATTTGTTTATGGCTTTTAATTACTCCAAACTAAGTTCTAAATTTACAATATTTGACAGTTAAGAACAAATGGCAAGAATTCAGAAAATAACAAAACTTAACAGACCTTTAAGAAAACATTTCAGTTATTAAAACATGTTTATATCTTATAAATTTCTTGCAATGCAGTTAAATCTTTCTTTTCAGAAGGTGATATGTGTAAATCTGATTTATGGGAGAACTCCAGTATTACACACCTAATCCCACACGTGCGCGCGCAATGTTGATGAAAATACACTCAGTAAGGATGAAGAGTGTCTTCTCAATATTTTAACTTAATAAAATCGGCAAAATACACTGGTGTGCAAAAATTAAGGACCATTTCTTGAAATGCGAGAAATCTGCAATTAATACGAAAACTATGATTTGAAATCAGTTCTGGAGAATCATGTGACATTCAATCGAGTATCATACACATATTACAATTAGGGGATGGGGGGAGACCAGAAAGTGATGAAGGCGAAAATGGAGTTTGACTCATCCTGTTTCACAGAAAACTGATAATAAGATGTAACTTTCATCAATGGTTATTATGATGTGCATAATATTTACATGCATTTTCATACACACAGCACGCATATTCAGGAAGATATAAAGGTTTCTTTTAAAAATCTCAAATTGGCCGCATGTTTTTTGCTTATAACATGCAGAGTTTCATTCAAATTATACGAAATTTACAGAACACTCAACAATATACTGCAGAAGTATTGTATTAAAATTTGAAGTAAATACATTGAATATTAGAGGAAATATGAGTGTTTGTACTAAATAATTTTTACTGCGCATATGCGAGACACAGCGGAATTTTTCCTTTATAACTTCAAAGCCAGATATATAGAGCAACATATAAAAAAAATTCCAGTTGAATCCCGTTAAAATTCAGAAAGCTGTCGGCATTTCAATGAGGTGAATTTAAATTTCTCTTTGAGAGAAGCTAAGTGATGAGGGTTTTGTGCACAAACTGATATTTTTTGAATCTGAATTTTCGAATGGTATTTCTAAGAAATGCAATTTAAATAATGTATTTAATTTATAAGTGTACATGGGTATTCAGGATATTCAACTTTCCTAAAATTCAATGTTACTGTTCGAAGATTCAAGTTTCGAAAGTATCAATTTGTCGAAAAACCCTCATCACTTAGCTTCTCTCAAAGAGAAATTCAAATTCACCTCACTGAAATGCCAACAGCTTTCTTAATTTTAATGGAATTCAACTGAATTTTTTTAAAAAGTTGCTCTATATATCTAGCTTTGAAGTTATAAAAGAAAAATTCTGCTGCGTCTCGCACATGCACAGTAAAAAATTATTTAGTACAAACAATAATTTTTCCTGTGAAATTTACTTCAAATTTTAATACAATACTTCTTCAACATTGTCAAGCGTTCTGCAAACTTAGTATAATTTGAATGAAAACTCTGCATGTTATAAGTAAAAACATGCAGACAAATTTTGGATTTTTAAAAGAAACTTTTATATCTTCCTGAATATTTGTGCTATGTTTATGAAAATGCTTATAAATATTATGTACATCAAACATAACTATTGATGAAAGTTTCATCTCGTTATCAGCTTTCTGTGAAACAGGATGAGTCGAAATCCCTTTCCGTCTTCATTACTTTCTGGCTGTCCCACTAATTGCCCTCATGATCGAATCTTCACTGTAAAATGTGTATGATACTCGAATGAATGTCATATAATTCTCCTGAACTGATTTTGAACAATAGTTTTCATATTAATTGCAAATTTTTCACATTTTACAAAATGGTCCATAATTTTTGCACACCACTGCATATTGAAGGGTTGGCTAACCGTGATCTTAGCCAATTGTCACATTACAAGTGGTTAACAGCAAACAAAGTACTCAGATGGTTTACTTGCTGAAAAGAATCCTTTTTGAAGTACTCCATGCCACAGTTGTTAAATATTAAAATCAGTAAATACTTTACAGAACCCATAGTATGTGTGTGCAATTGAAATGACTCATTACCTTTATGAAAAACTTACTTAAAACTATTGGCCCTATTTTTTTTTTTTTTTTGCCCATGCTGAAAATATGATGCTGACCATGATACAGGATGACAGAAAACACATGAGACAACTGGGCATAAGACAAATTTTAAAAGCTAGACAGTTTACAAAAAGAAAAATAATCAGAAGTTTCAAGCAGCCAAAACTCAATTTTTAAGCTATGAAGTATATGGAAATTATTCAACTGAATGCTTGCGGTTTAACTCCATCCCCATTGTCACAAGATATCACTAATGATGAAATCAATTCACTTATTCAGTCTGATGCAGTATCTGAATGTGACATTCCCATGTTACACAAAGGCAGTTACGCTATGAGTCAAACTTATATCAGAAGCAGAGTGTCCCTTAGGTCAGTAAACAGGACATATGCTCAGGGTCTAGTCTTCCTGCACCAAGCTACCTTATGTGTAGATCAGAAAATGATAAAAGGTTGTTAAATCCAGTCAAATTTATTCCCTGTATTCTGAAACCCACACAAATGGAAAAAAAAAAAAACCACCTTAGATAGAGAAGAATTAATAATAAATTGTAGTAACCTGTATTTAAAATAAATGATAAGTCATTATAATAGCAGATATTAACATGGAAAATTACACTTAAGATATTTAATCATTTGCAATATTCCAATTGTGAATAATGTTGAACCATTCATTTGTTAAATGAACGACGATATTGCCCGAGTTCTCCCATAAATCAGACTTCCAAGTATTATCTAGCGAGACAAAAGAGTAACATTTCATGCAAGAAAGTTTCTCTGTTAATTTTTGTTACTTTCTGTTTTCTTGCCAATCGTTCTTAACTAACAAATAGTACTGTAAATTTGGAGCATAGCTTAGTAGTATATTTTCAGACTTAAATAACCTTTTGCTACGCATATACATCGACTTGTAGCAATTCATCAACAGGATGATAACGAGAAATCTTAAAAATTAATGAAAAACAGTCGAATTCATCAATTTTTACGATTTTTAAGGTCCATGTGCGAACGGAAGATTTCCTCCAATTTTATTACTTTATTTCGTCGTTTGTCTTCTCACTAATTCGCAACTTTTCCGCGCTATAGCGACATAAAAAATAAATATTTACTTTTTTTTACCCATCATACATAGCATCTTTCACTATAATTGATATTATGTAATAAATGTTTTTCCACAACTAAAAGTGGCTGATATTTAAACCTGTTTACAAGTAGATGAAGGTGATTTCACACACGAAATAAACTTTTGCAACCAAATCTTTTACGCGAAAAATTTGCTTTTAAATTTATGTCTACATTTTTAAATCTGAAACCTTTCTTATTTTTGCATGAAATAACTCTTCTTCGCTTTACTACATCTTAAAAATAAGTACAGAAATGGTTTAGTAAAGTTAAAATCAAACTGAGAAAACAAATTTCAAATATTAGACCTAGTATTTCAAATGTTGTACATGAAATGCAAAATCATTAAGCATATTAGGTCACATTATACACCAAAATGAAGTAACTAGATAAAGCCTCACTTTGTGTAAAAGCTGATTACATGTAAAGCCATTTGCAAATCAATTCTGCTTGAATTCGAAACAGATACCAGAGCTTCTAATTGATATTTAACAGCCTAAAAAGAAAGTATTAATAGAAATATGAGATATGATTGATAATTATTTTGAGAGGGGATAGAAGGAAAAAACAGTAAAATGCCAGTGCACTGTACCTGATCAAACATATTTTCCAACGAACAAAGTTTAGCAGCTGCTTGAAAATTTCCAAAGTTAAGACAATGATTTAAAAGTGCAGAAGAATCACAGTACACAAGGAATATCTATAAAAAATGGATATTTAGTGAAATAAATTTGAATGCTTTATTGTAACATATTAATACATTTACAATATAAAAACTGATTTTGAAATTAAATGTCATAAAATCACACACTGACAAATTAGCTTAAAATAAAAAGAGGCTGTATACAAGAAACACGAAAACTTCAAAATTATTCCATAGTGTGTTCCCACATTTTTCTATTGCTGTATCAGATATACTAGCGAAAAATCAACTTTAATCCTTTAAAGATAAGGGCAGTATATGGCAAAATACATCATATTCTCGTCGTTCAGGCAGAAGTCACTAAGTCCAAAAATTTCGATTTTAAGATATACATCATACCGTCATATTAATGCTCAACAGCTTGGTAAAATTCGCTACGTTCACTTATTTATTTTTAGCAGATTTACTGTGGTGTGCATGAGTCAGTAAAAAGACTGAATGATTAATTATAACTCCCACTGCTGGGAGTAGTATAACAATTGATTTCCATGTAACTAGGAGGTGATACCACAAGAGTTTCATTCATGATATAAATCCCTGTCAAGTTCAGAAAATTCTAAGAATCTAAATTCGGAAATTGATTCAGAAAATGAAGCTAATTTTGATTAGAAATATAATAAAGATGTCACTAAAATTAATTCGAGTTATTACAATAGTTATTTGTTACAATGACGTGGTAAACACATTATGTAGTGAATAGTAAAGGCAACTTTAATGTAAATAGCTAATGCAATATTAATATAAATTACAATTAATAATATATTTATATGCACTAACGTTGACAATGTATAACTTGTACTTAGAAAAATAAATCAAATGAGTTCAATTAAATAATTTATTACTTGTTCAAAAGAAGTCACAGATGCAGTTTACATTTTGGCAGCCCCCCCCCCACAAAAAAGAAAAACTTTTGACACTCTACTGCAGCTGATTAGAACTTCCAATTAATTATTCCATGATATATATAAACCAGTTACCTAAACATCAGTAAACCTACTGTATGAGTTAGAAATCTGTAAAATATTTTTTACTACTTTTCATAATGACTGAAAAGTTTAAATTGAATATACCTCAAAACCACGGTTTTGGACTTAGTGACTAATGACGAAGATATACAATCACACACATATTTTTTAAGATTTTATGTCTTAAAAAGTTTAATTGGTTGATTTTTAATACCACAAAGGCCACATCAGGTGAATCGGTATCAAATGGTCATTAAATTAGGTTTCATAACATAAAAATAAACAGTGAAGAAAAATACATTTTGCATAAAACTAACGTTCTGAATATATGGTAAAACATTGCAATATGGTTGTCTTAATCAGGGCCTGTTGGGACCAGCATCAGAATGGTGTCTACTTTTGGTTCAGTTCAGTGGCATAACTAAGGTGGGGCAGGCAGGACCTTGGGCACTATTACTAGAAGCTGCATAATTGAGTTAAAAATAACTTTTTTTTTACTTTCTGGTATATGAAATATGCAAAAGGAAAGTATTGCAATCACCAAAATATTCAAACTCGAGATTTTAATGAATCTCCAGGTTTTAGACCTCCCCGAGTCGGAAAAAATACCATTTTTGGAATTATGTCAGTCTATCTGTGAACATGATAACTTGAAAATGCTATGAGTTAGAAGCAGTGGCGTAGAAGATGAGTTAAAAGCAGGGGCAGACAGCCCCGGTCGTTACTCTGAAAGGGGGCGGCAAAATCAGACATACAGGAAAACAATTTTGTAACTAAGAGCAGCAACATTAGCTAAATCATTGTGTACATAAAAAAACTAATGTAACCGATTCGTATTTTTCGCCTTTTGTTGGTAAATTGCCGATATGTAAAAGAAATACTAGTAGTGGACGTGCGATTTCGCAACCTATTTGCATACTGTTGGTATTAGAATTAAATTCTTCTCAACTTCAAGATAAACAGGCTGACGCCATCTTGCACAGTAGAAAAATGTAAATAAGCTGTTGACAGCAATATGACGCTGTTATAACGTCATCGGCCGAACGGCCAATCAGATTTTTTTCACTGTAGTTTCCAGTGTGCAGAATGGCATCAGTAATATGCAAATCGTCCGGAAGGCGTATATAAATAAGAGATCGATCTCATCTTTTGTATTCTTATTCTTCTTGCAGTAAGACTGTGAAAGTCTCACAGCTTATTTAAACTGTTCTTCATATGTAAATATTCATCAATAAATGTCTGTCTTCATAATGCTTGTCGTCTTTTAAAGTCTTCCACACCAATGCTCAGGGCCGGCCCGGGGGGGGGGGGGGCGCGCCCGCACAAGGCCCTGCGCCAGATTTTGCAAAATTCATAAAAAATTCTTCTGGTTTTGGAAATTTCCTTCAAAGATCTGTTAAAAAAGTAATTGGTGGATCTAGTGGATAAGAATCCAACAATCCCCTTTGCTAACTGGAGGTCCACATGTTTCCGATTCCTGTGCAGAGCAAAAGGTAAAAAGTGATAACATTGTTCAGTCCTAAACCAGGCTCGATTGCTCCAGGCATCATATGGTCACTCTCTTTTCGGTGCGGGGCACCCCAAAGTGGATGTCCATCATTTGAAGATAAATTGCAGGTGATAATATTCAATACATTCCTTGTTCCCGAGACTATTACTTTCAGGGTATACAGGGGGTAATTCTTGTGTGCGGATCTACATCTGTTCCCCTAATGGCCAGCAGATAGTCTTTCCCCAGGGCAGCTTAAAGAAACACCACTAGAGGAATGCTTTTTCTGCTTATCTATTTCTAAATTGAACACATCTGTTTCCCTTGTATTCAGCAGGATTGCTAAGCGATAATGAAGCATGCATCTCACAGGGGTTTCTTGCTTTTCTTGTCAAAAGTGTGGTTTTCCAGCATATATGAATTCATCGTAGGTACTTGTTAAAAGGTAGTATATTACATCTATTCCTCAGAGTTTAATCAATAGTAGTGAATCTGAATATTGGGTTGTGTGAAACACGACAGGTAACCCAAGGGGTTTTCTCAGAATCTTAATTTTCCATTGAACAGTTCGTTTGCATTTGGAGTATCAGCCGTACAGCAAAAGAAAATATTCTGCATTTGTTCTTAGGGACAAATTTCAAGCATGCTAATTTTTGTCTCTTTTTTATAGTTATTTATTAAACAAACTTTCCTTTTATATTTCCAAAAAGAAAATTTTAATATTATAACAGGTTATCAATTTATAAAACAATGTAGTTCCCTTTTTTTTTGTATTTTAACATTTTGTTATTATTGCACACATTTCAGATAAAACATTTTTTTTTATTAACAAACGGAAATTTGTGTTTTCTACTCTTTTACATTGGGCATTTTTCATTATAAAATGTTACTTATTTGGAACCTTTTACTGTTTTGGGAACTACATATCACAGTTATTTGGATAAGTTTTAAAATATAAGAAGTATTTTGAAGATTGATTCAATTTAAATATCCTAAAACCGAAACTATCGGTATGTTGTGTGCAATTGTACATAAGTTTGTGATCAGTCGATTATCTTATTTTAGTTTTATTTATTTTTTTGTATATGAAGAAATAATTGTTTGTTAATATGTAGAAATAATGAGTTCAACTTTTTTTTACTGAAGAAATAATGAGTTCAACTTTTAAGAATTCACTTGATAATCCAAAATACAAGAAAACCCCATTCATACAGTATAATATTTTATTTCAATACTGAATGCATGTGCTGACATCGTAAATCGACAGAAAAATTGAAAGGGGGGCATTTTCTCTTTCAATTGACTGCAAAGTTAAAAGTTATTTTTGGTTTTTTCAGCTTCCATGTTTTGAAACTCTAAACGAAACTATTTTCGCATTTTATAATTTTAATTTTAGCACTAAAAGTTCTGAAACTGAATAATTTTTAATATATCCTCATATAATCAGGAAGACAGGGCACATTTCTACAACATGAGTTTGCAAAAATTAATGGGAGGAATTTTATCTCTTATTAAAAAAGGAATGCTTGAATTCAAGGCCAGAGCGAGGGGGTTTCGAAAGGTGAGAGTGCACAAGGCCCCACGCTGCTGTCAGATTGTGCAAAACGAAAATGAATTGCATTCATTTATTTAACGAAATTTGGTGGTAAGTTTTACCTTCCAGGTCACAATATTGCAAATATTTACAATATTTATTTAAATTGTATCCAAATTTTACTTCTGTTCTAAAATTATATTGACCTTACCAATAACGCTCGTGTCTGCAGAAAAAACTTCCTCAAGATTGAAAATAATAAAAAATTACTTGAGATCTAGCATTAGAGGCGAAAAATTAATTTGCTTAGTCATTTTATCTATCGAATCCACATTAACCAAAAATCTAAATCATAATGATATTATCAACGTATTTGCTATAGAACTTATAACAAAATGAAACAAAAATCACATATTGTAAACTTATTTCAGTAAGTTGAAAACCAAATTTTATATAAGAAGCAATTATTTTTGTTTGATTTATTAACGATTTTTTGTGATTAAAACATTAACTTCATAAAAATAATTTATTTATTATTCTCATGTATTTTTTTAGTCTTTACTTAACCAAATTGTGAAATGTAATAAATAGCAAAAAGCAATAAATTACTTTGTTGGGCGAAATTTTCTCAAGGCCCCGTAAGTGAACTTTGCACCGGACCCCGCTTTTGTCCGGCCGGCTCTGCCAATGCTTTTAGATTCCATTGATGCATAAATGGCCACTCTGCTAAGTCTAAACCGTCATTGACGTTCAAAGGCCATCACATACATCGTTGGCGTCAAACGACGAATTACGTTACTAACAAATTATTACTTTCTGTATACGAAGTATACAAAGAGAAAGTATTATAATTGTAAAAAAAATTCAAACTCGAAATTTTGACGAATCTCCACGTTTTAGACGTCCTTGAGCCCGAAAAACACAATTTTGGAATTATGTCTGTCTGACCGTGAACAAGATAACTCAAAAACCGTTATAGGTAGAAATATGAAATTTGGTATGTGATCTTTACACATAATTTGTAGTTTTCTAGCAAATTTTGGACAAAATCCATCCACGGGAAGCCTGTCTGTCTGTCCGTGTTCCTGTGAGCACCATAACTTAAAAACTTAAATAACTAGGTGGATAAAATTCGGTACACAGTTTTAGCATTAAGAATGTAGGTCCGTATAAAATTTTGGACCAAATCTGTCAAAGGGCTGACTGTCTGTAGGTCTGCATAATCGCATGCTTGTAAATGCTATAACTCCCAATTTTTTCCTGGAAATAATTTTTCTTTATTTTGAGGTTTTTATGACCTGTATAACTTGTAAAGGAAGGGCGGCATTGCAGCTACGCCACTGGCTAGAAGGATGAAATTTGGTATGTGGTCTTGTCACCAAAATTGTAGGTCTGTGCCAAAATTTGGACGTAACTTCTCAAAAAGAAGAAATGTCCAAAATGCATACTTGGTTTTCTTGACTGTATTACAAAGCACAAAACATGCTATATTGTTTAATATGTGATAAAGTCGATAGGAGCAGTGGAATAATGAGAGTCAAAGGTGCCTGAGACATATTATTCCCCCCCAATTGTCAGCAGTAGCTTAAAAAATGTAAATGGCACCCAGGTATGATTTTTTTGTTGCTTCTTTGGCTTTAAAAAGTGACATTAAACTCACTAAGATTTTGTCTCCATGGCACTTGGGGTATCTATACCCCTTTCCCTCCAGTAACTATGCTACTGGAGTGGAGAAAACTCCCTCTTAAATCTAAATCTTTAGATTCTTAAAAACTTAAATTGGTGATCAAAATTGTTTTTAATTGGGCCCCGCAATCCCTGCTCCTAAAACATCTTAGAATGTTCCTAAAATACACAAAGGATTTAACTCACAAAAAACAGTATTTGGAACATTCATATAAAATATGGTATACAGGCAGAATGCTAAGGCATCTTAAGTAAATGGAGATGGAATCTAATACACTAAATGTTTATGAGAGTAACATGAATGGATAAGACAACGTCTCAATAACTTGACACTCAATTGATGATTATGACAATGAGCATTAAATTTAGTAAAATGCAGTTGTATAGAATATAATTTATTACTAACTTAGATTCCCATGTGTTCTGCTGCCATGAACTCAACAATTTTAGCTAATCAGAATCAGATTTGTAAACTGTAAGCATATTAAGTTTTAATACTTTTTATAAATCAATAGCTCTTACTTCTAAAGCAGCATGAAGAACAAATGGCCCTTTCAAAGGATCATCTAGATTCGAAAGATCAAGGCTATGCGATACATCATTACAAATAGAAAATCGATTATTTATCATCTTCATTATCTATAACCAGAAAAAAATATTCATATAAATATTTTAGCTGTTCTTAAAAATAAAAAATGCAATTTCAAATAATAATGAGAAAAATTTCACAGCTATGATTAATTAAAATAGGGTCATCAAAAATCTGATGCACATATTTAAAGATTACAGTTACTATTTTTCTATAAGCCATGCAAATGTTGTTGGTTATTAAAAAAATAATTTATCTATGCTATATTTTGAGTTTAAAATTAGAACATATATAACACATATATTATACACATTGTTTCAATCCTTACTTAGTATAACATTATTATTATGATTAAAATAATTATGTAATTTTGACAAAAAAATAATGAGTTTTTTATATAACAAAAGGTTAAAACACACAGGAAATTTTAAACAAACTTTACCATTTTAAATAGACAACTTAAAATTAATCAATTTTAAAACAACTGAAGTGACTTAATAAGCCATGATAAAAAATAAACTTTCAAAAACTAAGGAAAATAAAATCAAAGAAAGATTTGCCTCACACAAGAGACATTTCAAAGGAGAGTATAAGGTAACAGAAAATGGACATCCTGAGCAAATTAAGCAGTGACAGAATGCTCTAACCTGGATGATTAAAATCGCACTGTTTTTAAGGAGGTTTTTTTTTACAATTTTTTCTTATTTATTTTTCGTTAAATAAAGCAGAGCTGGAATGGTGTTTCAACTCCGCTACACCCCTGATTGTGAATGAGAATCTGGAATATCATATTGATGTGACCTACAGGGTGTTTCAAAAAACGCAGCCAAAATGAAAAGGCAGTTCAGACATACTATAGCAATCCAAAATCACATAGGTGTGCAAACGCCATCTGGAGTCACTAAGTGAAGTTGTTAGTCATACATATCTAGAGCAAGCCTGCACTCTTCCAGAAATGCTGAATGTTGTTTTTGTGTCTGTCACCATTTTCAGTTTCAGCACGGCTGACCTCTCACGTTTCAGCAGACAAGCCCAAACACATCTGCAGGCCACCTTTCCTGGATGCTGAATTGGTCATGGTAGACCAGCCACATGCCTACTGCGATTACCAGACATGTCCTTCTTACACTTCTTCTAATGGAGTTCCTTAAAAGAACTCATGTACGAAACACCTGCATAATAATATCGAGTGGTGTTCTGTTTCATTGCAGAAAGAGTTAGTAGGTTGGTTGTATTGGGTTTTTTGGCACAAGAGCCATAAAGTTGACCATACTGCGCCAGAAAAAATGTAAAATCATGTCAAGAAAAAATTAAATTTGTATAAGACTAAAAACAAATGTGTCAAGCGGTTAGAAGCAGTTAAAAGTCATGATAAAATGTCCAGGTAATAAGTAAGTTTAAAAGTGTCTATAAAAGCATGAAAAATGTGAAAAGAAAACATTAAATCAAAGAATAAAAACCAATAGATTTTAAGAAAGGAAAAAGTTTTTCATGTGGATAAGTGCCAACCAATGTCAAGAGGGTAACTGAAGTTGTCTGAAAATAGTGCAGTCTTTGAGAGTTAAAAAATGGACATTCCACAAGAAAGTGAATAACAGAAAGGGAGAAGCCACAGTGTGTGCAAGTGGGAGCCTGTTCTCCCATTAACAAGTACCGATGAGTAAGTCTAGTATGTCCAATGTGCAACCGTGTTAAAACGGCATCGATTTTTCGATTTCTCATAGAAGGCCAATTTTCAATCACGGGTTTTACTGCTTGTAGTTTATTTTGAGTTTCAAGGTTCCACTGCGTTTGCCAGCTTAAATAAAGATGGTTCTTGATATGTCTTTTAAGATCGCATGCAGGGACGGACGTGTTGTAAAAAGCACATGCCGACTTAGCGGCCTTATCTGCATCCTCATTTCCTCTTATTCCCACATGGGATGGTATCCAACAAAATAAAACGGTAAAACCACGAAAAAGAAGTTTGGAATAAAGTTCTAAAACGCTAAAAACCAATGGGTGGCTCTGATGATTCCATGACTTTAATGACTGTAAAACACTCAATGAATCAATGTAGATTATATAACACCCACAAGGTCTATTTAAAATGTTTGTCAGAGCAAGCTGGACTGCAGTAATTTCTGCGATAAAAATAGAACAGAATTGTCGAAGTTTAAAACTTAAGATTTTATCAGGGAAAACAACTGCAAGAGAGGTATCTGTAGATGTCTTTGATCCATCTGTAAAGATGGGAGTAAATGTACGGTAATGTGATCTATGCTCAAAATATAATTTTTGGTAAATAGTATCTGTTGTCTGGTTTTTTGGGAAGTTTTCAAAGGGATTAAGGTAATAAAAATCATTATTTTTCCAAGGAGGAAAATTGTTTATAGCATGTGGAGACACATTTAAATAACTTAAATTTAGATCCGATAAAATTGTTCGCATTCTAGTGAAAAAAATGGGTATAGATGATTTTCTTTTTTCCTGTAAACGGATTAAAAAAGGATGGAGCTGATAGTTATGAAAAGGATGATGAGGAAGAGATTCTATTTTAAAATAAAAATGCAGCGACAGCATTTGTCTTCTTAGACTAAGAGACGGCTCATACGAATCGACATACAAGCTTTTCACTGGAGAAGTCCTGAATGCTCCAGAACAAATCCTGAGAGCTGTATGATGCACTGGGTCTAATCTTTGAAGAACTGTTTTCCTGCTTGAACCATAGATCACACATCCATAGTCAATCTTTGAAAGAATAATAGCCCTATAGATGCGTATCATACAAGGCCGAAGAGTTAGTAGGAAAAATCTTTCAAGCAGTAGGATGTATTCGAAATATGCCTGGTATTTTTGAGAAGGTATGTCATTCCCTACAGTGTCTATGTAAGCGTATATCGATGCATCTGGCAAAAACTTTGAGCATCTCTTGCAGTAGTGTTGTTCCTAAATAAATATTGTAGAAAGATTTTTTTTATCACTGATGTATCATGTACGATTTTAAAAGCTGTTTCCAAAACTATTTATACATAAAAAGTTACATTTTTCAAATATCAATTCAAAAGAATACAAATATAAAGATAATTCAAACAGGTACGATTTTACTATCAAGTGAAAGCACAACAAAAGGCACACAGCAATTTCATTTTCAAAATATGCATTAAAGAAAGATATTTTAAACACTAAATTCATAGAAAAGAAAACTCTTTACTGGATATTCGTTTTCAAAACTGCCACTATCTAGAAGACCTGGCTTTTTTACATCATAATGTGGAATAACTATTTCAACTGGTCGAAGAATGCTCTGACGACAAGGCTGAGTTATAGTTATCATTCTTCGGTTTGTGCGAATAGTAATCACACGACCACTGGTGGAACCAGAGCTATATTTTGTATTGGGTTCAGAAGACGGTTTTTGGCCGGCCTAAAACAAAAATCAGGATAATTACACAAATATAAACACAAAAACATTTAGTGAAAATACTGCAAATACATTTTAAACTTTATTTTACTACAAGTACAGATCATATAACGAATTAATAATACATCTAATACATTCGACACATTTTATAAAATTTTTGTATAAGAAACTCTGAATAAATTCTCTTTCTGTCTCCTCTTATTTATTTTACAAATATAATGAGATAATGTTCACAACCACTATTATATACTACAATATTTATTTTGTACACTGAAATTTCATAAAGTGAAAGATACTGAAGTTATTATTTAAGTAAACATAATTGTAGAGTCTTGGAACTCAATGTTAATATTCATTCAAAGTATTTCATAAATCTATATGAACTTGAGCTGTTCAAATATTTTTGCACAAATAAAATTAAAATACTGTTAAAAGGCTTGAAAGATAGTCAATTAAATCTAATATTCACAAATAGAAAAACAAATACCTACAAAAATGGTATGGTAATCCATATATGGCATCATTATATCATGATTCACCCTATGGATACTATACATAACAAAGCTGCAGTAAGACCATTCTATAAAATGTACACTAAAAATTTGAGAAACTTTTGAAACTTTCTAAAAATAAATAAAATACTCAAAGTCTATTTTTTTTCCTTTGAAAAGAAAGAAGGTAACTATATGGCAAATCCTCAGATATAAAATGTTAAAGTTAAAAATGAAACTTCAGAACTCCAAAGAGAAAACACAATTTAAAATTGGATAAAAAATTTCAATAAAACCACAAAATTCAAATAGCTTACTTGGCCACCGTCATTCTGTCCCCATCCATAAATCTTTCCAAAAGAGTCTATTGCTAAAGTAAAATCTGCACCACATGCAGCATGAATAATTTTTTTGTCCTTAAAGCTGACGATTAGACTAGGGATTTTCTAAAAGAGGGAAAAAATAAATGAATAAAGAGCCAATTCTTATCCAGAAACTCAAACTATGAGCATATTATAAATAGAAACTAGCTGCTCTCGCCGCCCTCTGGGCGGGTTAGCGGCCAGCACCCACTTTGCTCAGCACTACACCTACCACCTTGCTGCTTTGAGGCTCTCAGCCACTACTTTTTTCAGTTTTAAATACTGCATGAAGATCAGTGGAACAGACCATAAAACCATAGCAGATTTCATATTCTTTGTAGACAACAGATTCTTTTAAAATTGTAAAATTTTTCAATAAACTTCATCTAGTTGTAATGTTTTGTATACATTTTCACGAATTTCGGCATAAGTCTTCAGATCCATAAATACAGAATGAAATCAGAATCTACACAATTTCCATAACCTATAATAGGTATTTTACAATATTTTTGACATGCCATCCTGATGGAACTGTTGGGATCTATATATTTAAAATAATACGGTAAAACCTTCAGACAGTTCGTCAGCCCAAACCACCAAACAGATTTCTTCATTTTTTTATTTGAAAGCTTATGACGTCTAGATATGTCAAGGGTCGCATGCCCCCAACCCACCCCCTCTTTTTCGAAAACGATCGAAAAAACTTTTTCTCACTGTACATTCTCTATGGGAAAAAAATTTGGACAGTTCGCGAGCAACAACCACCCGACGGATTTCGACATTTTTTTTTAACTGAAAGGTTATGACGTCTAGATATGTCATCATGGATCTCCAAACCCCACCACCACCCCCATTTTTGAAAGAAATAGAAAAAACACAACTCCACCATACATTCTCTATATGTTTTTTCGATTTCGTTCGAAAGTGGGGGATAGTGGGGGCAGACGACCTATGATGACATATCTAGACATCATAACCTTTCATATGAAATACAAATTGCCGAAATCCTTCAGGTGGTTGTTGCTGGCGAACTGTCCAAAGGTTTTCCCCCATAGAGAATGTACAGTAGGAAAGAGATTTTTCGATTTCTTTCGAAAATGGGGGTGGGGTGGGGGCAGGCGACCCTTGATGACATATCTAGATGTCATAAGCTTTCATATGAAACAAAAATTGTAAAAATCGGTCGGATGGTTGAGGCTGGCAGACTCGGTGAAGAATTTTTTACCAAATTATTTTAAATATATAGATAAGACAGAAAGTTACATGAAAAATTATACGAATTTAAAACATTAATTACCATTTACGAGATAACCCATAATTGCTGGTCTTGTCCAAGATGCCGGCAACGGGTTATCTCGCAAATATTTTACGATAATATAATATTGAATCAAACTGACTTTTGGAACTTTAAACCTGCAATTTGCCTTGGCAGTCAATGTGTTAAAGTTGATCAGGGAAGGAGAGCAATGTAAGTTCAAAGCAAATGGAATTTGAAACAAAACCAAATTTACATAATTAAGTAAGAAGTTTAAAAATTTTTTTACTGCGTCGAAAATGAATGTTATGTGCCAAACATTCTCCAACAGAGACAGTTGTGAGTCACTAAATTTCAGGAAAAAACATGTCAGATAGGGCGGAAGAAAACACAGGAGCAGTATTTAAAAATTCATCTTAGTTTTATATTTATAATTGATTTCAAAGTAAAATCTCAAGGAGTGTTCAGGAATGCTACTAATAATCTAATAATCCTTGTCCACGTCATAGAACAGAAATAAGAAACCTAAAAAGCTTACTCACTTGCTCTTTTCTTGTGCCATTTCCAATCTGGCCTTCCGAATTTCGTCCCCAAGAAAATATTTTACCAGAGGCAGTAATTAAAACAGAATGATGACTTCCACAGGATAGCTACAAAAAAAGTTTAAAATTTAAGACTGCATTAAATTCAGAATATTGAGATTAATACAACAGCTTTGATTTACAAGCCCTACAATTGTAAGGTTTTGACAAATCTGATTGATATTAGTTCATTGGATAGGGTTTTAAGGACCTACATCTAGTTTTCACAAAAGCAGGGCAAACTAAAAGATAACAATGGATATACAATCTATATATATAAAATGCTAAAGCAGAAAATGGAGGTTAATTTCTTTTTTGTCGATAGCAACGTCTGTTACCAAACAAAACCGGAAGCCTCCGCCATGTCAGTCATAACTTCATAGGAATAGCCTGCTGCTACAGTCGTTGTGGTGTAAAATAACTTTTTCTTGCAAAAAATGAGTTTCAGACGTAGAGTTCAAAATAGTTATCACAATATAATGAAGCTTTGGATGAAATGATTCAACAGAGATCAGTTAGAAATGAAGCAGATGGCTTATAAGAGCCAGAGAACGTCCAGGTCAAAGTAAAAAAATAGTTTAAGTCAGCGACTTGGGTTTTTCTAAAAAAAAGATCGAATCAAAAACTTGCAAATAAATTTTATCAAACCTTCCCCTCAATCTAAAATTTAACAATCTTTAAAATTCCAAATTACGATATAAATGACAGTGGAAATAAGAAAAACCCCTGTTTCACCTTCCAGCCGTGCATTCCGATAGTACGGTTGTCAAGGTATTGCGCTTGCAATTCAATGTTCTGGGGTTCGTTCCCTGGCTGACAAGTTTTTCTCCGAGTGTTTTCATTCGCCATTATTACAGTCTTCTGCTTCCCATAATTATCTCCTCATTTTAGTATCACCTTAATCGACTTATTTTTACTCCTTGAAAATTAAAAACTTCCAAAAAATCTTTACACATTTTTCTTACATATTCCTAAGCACCTTTTCCCTCCATCCTCTTTGCCGCATGATCAATATTTTGGATCCGATAAATTTAAAATAACTCCTAATGTAAATTCCATCTCTCCAATTTACAAGTGTTCTAAATTAAGAAAATAATAATAACTGTTTTTAAAAACACTGTTTCATTAGTGTAATAAAAAGTAATTTTTGTTTTAATTATTTTCTACATTTTAGTTTTTATTTAGAATTCAATATTATAAATATAAATTTTTTTAACAATTTCTTCTTAAATTCATTAGCAGAGGGCGCCACAGGTATAAAATAAATTAATTGGTTAACTGATAATAAAATTCTGAAATAATTAAAATAGTTTAGTGCCATCAAGAATGTACAAGTTAACAAAATGGAAAATACCTGTAAATAACATTTTATCCGTTACTACTGTACCTGCAATTAACGTTTCATCTGCCTGTGCAGTACATACACATAAAGTTTTATTCAAGCGCACAATACCTGCAAATAACGTTCTATTCGATCGCTCAATGCCTACAAATAACGTTTTATTCGAATGCATCAGTATATCACAAATAAGGTAGGCTAAGGTTCAGGCCCAAAAATTTTTATTCCTTCTTGATTAAGGTGAAAGCATTAAAAGGAAATCAGCTTAAGATTTTTATTTATTCATAATATTATCTTTTTTATGTTCATAGTGCTAAGATGTCACACCGCAATCTCTTTATTAATAATATTAAATCCAATTTGTTTTTAGAATTAATTTTAAAAATAATTATATTTGTTTTAATTTTGCAACTCTTATATATTTGTTTATTTATGCACTTTCATAATTTTCTTTGAAAGTTTTATTTGAAGAAAAATATCTTTTTGAGGCTAAAAAATTTCATTCTGTGCTGATTTAAGTTAAAGCATCAGAAGCAAAATAATGATTCACATATATATATATATATATATATATATATATATATATATATATATATATATATATATATATATATATAAAGATTTTCCAATAATTGTGCTAGGACATGCAGTGTCTTCACTGTAGCGAGAGAAGCGAGTAGGGTTTGCGTAGCAAACCTGGGAGGATTGCAACACAATCCCAATCCTCCTGGGGGTTAGCAAGGTTTATCGAGCAGGGGGCAGAGCCCCCTAGTAGTCAGAATTTTAAGAAGTTCAAATACCAACTCAACTATTTAAATATATATTTTAATCATATGAGTAACAGACAACATTTTTTTGCAATTTAAATAAAAACTATATGATTCTGAATGATTGAAAAAATATAAGGCAGTAATCAGTTTTCTATATTCATAAAGCAGAATTTGGTAAACCAATACTTTTTCACATAAGTAAATTTCATAGCCAGCAACTTCAGTATAGCATACATCTTCATTTTTTTTTAATACCACAGCTGCCCTAGACATAAAATTGGAAAAAAGTGAACATAACAGAAATGAGTATCACACCATTTCATATATAAAATAATGGAGTATAATTTTCTTCCTAACAAGGTTATCCCAAAGCACATCAGCGCTGAATAAATTTCTTTAACTATATAAAATGAACTAAATAATGTTTATAAAGCAACAGACATGAGCACATGAGAAACAAATATTTTCAAAATATGTTTGAGAGTCTTGGGAAGAAATGCAAAATGCATATTAAAACTGTTTATGAAAAAAAATGTAAAGCCAAATTTATTCTCAAAAAATGATTCAATGAATGCAATGGTTCCGTAAGTACATACACAGGGTCAGAAAGAAATAATTTTCCCAAATGAGAGGACTCTGGAAAGTGTTCAACAGCTGTAAATAAAACAAAAATTATACTACTGACGATTCAAATGATGCACTTGTCATTTCCTAAATGAAAAATAGTTCAAAAGACCATCAAAAGGTGGTGCTGTAACACATACAAATGTTCTATGTGAAGTAATACTATAAATGTTCAATATGTCCCCTTTCATTTTCAACCATTTACTCTAATCACAAAACCACATTTTCCACCGATGAAAGCAATATGTCTGTCAGAATATTCAGACCATGTGACGAAAATTATCCTTCAGATCTAACATAGATGCAGGTCTTATATGCAGACTTAGTTCTTCAGGAAACCCCACAATTTAAGGTCGCATGAGATGATACCAGATGAGCAAGGAGGCCAAGCTGTTGGGAAATGATGACTGATCACCTGTGAAATGCTGCCTTAACAATTGTTGTACAAGCAATGTGAGGAAATCTACCATCCTGCATGTAAGTTATGTTACAAAGTCATTAATGTATTAATGAAGTTCTGGGCTTCACAAATCCCTAATCATATCATGATACCATTGTCTGGTGATGGAACAGGTTCGGATTCCAGTTACGGTTATATCTTTAAAAAAAAAAAAATTAGGCCCAATGATGAATGTGGCTGCATAACCACACTAATACTGTTATTTTTTTAGGATTTGTTTTTACTGTTTACTTTCTTTTTGCTACTTCGTGGATCATGTTAGGGATTTCTTTTGCCCAGACATGAAAATTAAGGGTACTAATCTGGCCAATGCAGCAAAAGCAGGCTTTGTCAATCCACAGAATGTTCTACAGCCAAGAGACATCAGCAATAATTACAGCAAGGAACTCATAAGTTTTACAAAACTCTGAGTTACCATCACAGCTGGTACATATACTACCATGTGGCAAATGATAACTGACTTCCATGACTACTGTAGCCACATCTTCCATGCAAGCAGACTTGACACATTTTCTTCCTCTATGAAAAAATGACAAGTTGCCTGGTTCTATTAAATTTTTCCATCATGTTGTAAAAAACAGGTGGAAACATTGGGCTCATTCATAAGTGTTCTTACAGAGAATTCTTTAACCATTTACAGACTGCATTCATATCCAGGTTAATTTTTAACCCACGAGGAAACGCAAGGGGGGTGTCCGACACCCCACACCGCATAGAACGTGAAAAATACAGACTTATCTTTATTTGAAATGAGTCAAATCCAAGCTATCTGACTTTAAGGTCACATTCAACAGACAGAATGCATTTCAAGAAAAATTATTTTATTTTTTATTGGAATTCACCATAAGGGGTGTTAAACACTCCCTTGCATGTCCTCATGTCGGGTTTCTTTGTTTACTTGAGCGATCGTATTAGGGACAGGAAAATAATGTTGTCTTGCTATTTAAGTTTTAGTGCAGAAACAAGTGGATTGCAGAACATTCTATGCTTCTAAAATGGAGATTATTGTGGATACAAGACTTTTAAACTTGATAATAGTGTAAGTAAAATGTCAAGAGATTCATGCAGAAGTTATATTATTCTGGATGAAATGTAACTGTAGTTTTCACCTCTTTCACAAAAACTATTGAAGGAAAAGTTTAAAATTGTAGAAACAATTCTGAAAAATAAAAGTATATTACACTCTAAATTTATTGGATCTAAAGATAAAGCCACGCAGAATTCTTATTTGGATTTCTAAAAAAAAATAGTTTCCTTTGTACCTAAGAAAATTAGAAGTAGTATTTTTTTCTATCCAAATTGTATAACAATTATTATATTGATGATTCTTTACTGTAAAAAATGTTAAAAACATGTATGTAAGAAATATACTTTTCTTACGAGTTCGCAATGCGCTGAATAATATAATGTATTATTTACTAAATTTTTTGTCTAAAAATTTGTTCTTGTTTAACTAGAACTGTTTGCATAAATCATTTGGAACAGATATAGCATAAAAATGTTGCTACTTTAGCTTAAATACCGAAATAATGAATTGGGGTGTTGTGCACCCCTTTGCGCATATTCATGTTACTCTTTGTAGTGCACGTCCTTCCAGGTTAATTACTTTTTTGCATATTTCTCCTCCTAATGCTTTAGTTTAAAGATATCAATCATTAAAATATGAATTAAAAAAATTATACACGCTTCTCTAAATATTCCCAATTGGGAACATTGGCTACTTCTGATTAAGCCCATTACACTAGACATACAAATGGATAACAGTGATGGTCAGACTGAATACTAAGTCAAAGTATTGTAAAAATTATTTTTATAACTAAGCACAGATATGAATTCAATTGAAAATTTATGAATTTAAATGAATAAAAAATATATTTTGCACAAAAAAAATGCAGAAAATGTTATTTTGTAACTGTATACTATGACAGTAGGAGAAGTAGTTCTAGTACAATCCCCCTTTTTTGCAATTATTTGACAGTAATCTTGTTTTTTCTCCACATTATGCGTATTTACATAAGTTATTGCAGTAAGGCAATGACCATCACTCTTCTGCTGTGATACACAACTGGTAACCTTTGATTGTGTTTAAGATCCATCCTTTTTTGCCCAATTTGTAAAAAGGTAATTGTACCCTCTCGACGAAGCTCCAGATGAGTGAGATGGTTACATTTCCTGCGAGTTGCTGTATGCAATGGCCATTTAAAAGCAACAACTACATTTAGTACATTTTGCAAATAAAATAAACCACCCTTTCTTTTTGCGAAGAAGTGACAGTAGTTTTTCATAATTTATGCAACTGATCAAACCCCAGCCACCCCAAAATCAAATTTTGTTGTCCTCTGCATACCCTTTTCTTCTGTGCATAGGAATATCTTTTGATTAGCTGGATTGGAAGATGAAAATATTAATTAGAAGAAACAATCACTACAGAATTATCATTCTGGTTATATATAAATGATTATCCGATACATTTATAATTCCCCCCCCCCCGATTACAGACAAAAATGAATTTTTTTTGCCAAAATTAAAGGATTAACCTTTTAACAACTGAAGGGGATTTCCCATCATGAATTATTGAATTATAAGAGAATTGTCCTTTCCATTTTACTTTCAGTGGAAACTCACAATAGAGAAATCCCTTCTTTCACAGGTCATTGTACAGTACATTGGGAACAATGTACTGGCCAATGTTCCCAATTGGGAACACAGAACTTTAATGAATGATAGCAAATGCATTTCTTATTTATATAATTATATTTTATATGTTATTAGTAACATGGGCATTTTTAACTGTGTGTACTGATTTTTAGAAATTTTGGATTATTTTTTAATTTTTTAGGAATTTTTATGCTACGCACAAATTAAAATGCAAAAAAGCCCATTTTTAGGAATTTCTATACATTGCCCATTTTATATCTGAAACATAATTTCTATATCAAAAAATCAAGCTTATTTTCAATTATAATTAACATTTTTTTCAAAACAATATTTTATTTTTAAACGAATTTTCACCGATGTTCCTAATTGGGAACATTGGCCTGTAAATGGTTAAATGGAGTTCTGTTGGTTCTAATAGAACAGTTTTACTAGTAAAGCTTTTTTTATGTAATGTAAGCATAACGTTCAGATAACTAAAGTGATGTTGGTGCGTAACATGACTTCTTTTTATCCAACAAATAATGCGAATGGTCACATGAATGGGGTTTCATTTGTTCATTTTATGCGAATAATTACCATTCATGTTACAGTGCCATCTATTGGGAAATTCATTACTAAAACTTTTTATTTAATAAATGTCAAGCACATAATCTGAAATTGCTGTTGTCAAAATTTGTTTTATTTGGAACAATGGAATGAATACCAAAGTCATCTGAAGTGGGAAAGTTATTTATCACTAATCCTGTATTTTATAATTATGAAATCTTAAAAAAAAAACCACCATTTTACTTAAAAATCATAAAAATACATCAATAAAACAATTAATATGTACACTGATTAAAATAAATAAAAAAACAACAATATATACCTGAATTATGGTATCATCTATGGATGAAATATTGACCAGATTAGGTAAAAGATGACTTTGCTGAATAGTTCCATTTACATGAGTAGCTCTGTGTAGTGAGTTGTTAACCATAACCGCACTTGAGGAATGATTAGAAGAACTGGAATTATGATTAGCCCCGTGATGGCGAGCTCGTCGAGAATTTTGCGCTTGAAGTCGCAAAGCTTGTGGATTACATCCCCATGTATAGACTTTATTTATTCTACTCACAGCTAGCTGTCAATGAATAAGATAATGCAGATGAATTTTGCTTAAGCCCGAGGCATACAATAAAGTTTAGAGAACAAATGCATTCACAATTATCAATATAATACAAGGCAAGTACATAAATCGCACAGACTTAACATTCAAACTAATATAACTGAGTGCTCAAATTTGCAATTATTTTTATCATTAAGTACTAATTAAGCTGGGACTTGGCATATTTGCTTTTCAGCCTCAGCATTGCTAGTTTACAAATGCAAGAACTAGTGTTCATGGCATAAGATTTCTAAGACAGTGACTGAAGTTGATTAGTGTGCAAGGCAAAATAACACAAAGTGAGAAAGTGACATATCTTCCACTCAACCATTCTGTAAAGGAGGCAGATCATTTTGACAAATTACATATGCGAATCAATCGTCATCTCAGTATTAGATAAATCATATACTGGGCAACATATTAATTTTTTTTATCTTGACTTTTTCCTTGTTAATCACTTTGCAGGGGAATTTTTCCAGAATCACTACTTTCAAAACAGGCCCAAGTGAATGTTTGCGGAAAAGAAAAATTTCCACCTAAATATGCATTAACTTCACCTTAGTTCTTTTGTTACAAATTAGTTATTCATTTTGCATTGAATACAGGAGCTTTAAACTAATAATAAAAAACAGCTGTTTTTGATTTGTGCATTTCAACTCTTGAGAATATTTTTTTTTGTGTGTGTTGCACAGCTTGTTTACAGTTTCACAAGATACCACTGCAAAGCTGTAAGTAACTTCCTGCACTTACAAGTACTTTCAAATGTGCAAATAATTTTACATGTGAATTTTTGAGTTTATGCACATTCAGGCAGCTTTTCACAATTCTAGCAGCCCAACTTCAATGAATGGAAATCGAAATGTCTCAGTTAGATATTCAATATTTATATAGAAAAATACGGAAATTTTTCCTTTAATGGTTTAAGATCTTAAATTCTTATTTAAAATTTAGTTGCAAGACTTACAACTTTTTTACAAAGATTTTTAGTTATTATGCAGTTTCTTCTTAAATTTGTTTAATAATCATGCATAAATATAATAGAAGTTTAGAAAATTAACCTTTAAGAAAGAAATGTTAATAAAACTTTAATAAACAGTTTAACTGATTAAGTCTTAGGCTGCATGTTGTCCATGAGTTAAACATGTTTGTTGTAATCACTAAAATGAACATATCTAAACTGGCACTGAAACTTAGAGATATATTCTTTGTCATCAACAAAACAATCAGAAATACAGAAAATTGTCAAATACAGTAAAACTAGTTGGGAAGTGCATGCCAGCTTTTACTTCAGTGTGAAGATTTGGCTCATTAATATCTTCTTAAAGACTGGACTTAATATTACAGCGAAATGAACATTGTATTTGTTATTCTGGTACATCAATCTGAAACATAATTCTCGAAAAACATCTTTTCTGTTTAACTTTTGAGCACTACAGATGTTTTAAAAAAATCCAGGCAAAAAGTTCCTGATAGTGAAGTTGAATTTTATGCGAGAGGTACCCAATTTCCCTCTTTAAAAACACCAGGGAGTATGATGGCAATGTTTTTCTACTTATCAGAAGGGAGTCGCTCGTAATTATCTCAATGAACATCAGCAGAACAGGGGCACATTGATAAAATCCCAGTTTACAGTCAATTCCATCCAACTGAATGAGAAGATGGTGTTTTGAAACATCTGACAAGAGAAGTATGTTCATGCTGTATGGTACTCAGATGGTTAAATGTTGGATAGCTTATTCTTTTGTATACTTCAAAATAGAGCCAAATTGCAGAAGATTTATAAAAGCATTTAACTTATGAGTATTTTATCATATATTTTATTTCCGGTTAAAAAAGGCATAAGACAGCCATGGAATTGACATTTATCAACTATGAGAACAGAATAACTTTTAAGAAAGATTTTAAAAAGTTCAAATTAAATCTACAGTTTTCATGCTTGGCTCAAACAATGATATTATTCACACAAATAATGATGATTGGTTAAGAAAAATTTGAAATAAAAATGAATGATTTATTAAAACCATTAAAATACAAAAGGTACAGATAACTAAAACACATAATCTTTCCTATTTGCAATTACAGGAAAAGGATTGCTTCAATTTTCACAATAACTTAAACTTTAATAATCAATATAAGAAATAGCATAGAAAACTTCTAAATATAAATTAGACATCATCATCATTCATAAGAATATAAATAATGGTCCCTGCTTTTTATGTTCCTAAAATATCAAGGCAAATGAAAACATACCACATGAAAATGGCCAGCAGCTATTATTTTAATGCGTTCAGGGATACTGACAAGTTGTGGGTGGCTTTGCTTCAAGACAGATCCTGTTCCAAGTTGACCAAACATTCCACATCCAAATGTATAAACATTTCCCTGAGCAAGATAGACAATGAAATAATACATAAAAAAATACAATTTATACAACAAAAGACAACTGCTTGATCTTAGTACAAAATCTGTAATAATTTATTTGTTGCTATAATTTTGGAAATTGAATTTTTACAAGAAACGGAAAATGTTTATATCTGACTATGTATGCATACATCTTTTGATCAATAAAATGTAAAGGAAATATGTTGCAGAAATTAACAAAAATATCATGTTTTATTGCACATGTACATGAACTTGAATTTGTGTTACGGGATTTGAAGCAACAAAGGCTATTATCCCCTACTTCCAATTAGATGCAGTGCTAAACGTTCCAAAAAAAATCTGATCAGGTAGTTCCATAGCAAAGGTTAAAACAGTCCTTGACAGTATTAAATCAATCCTAGCAGTAAAACAAAGGACACCGAAATGGAGAAAAACAATGGATCTGAAACACTTGTTGCCAAATGGATGCAGCTAATCTATGTTGCAGTACTTCAGAGTTTGAACAAAGATGAGAAGATGATTCTTGTTGGTTATTGCACATGTAAAACATCAAGATTCAAAGACATTTACAGAATGTACTTTTGTGGCATTAGAAAGTACCCTATAACTGAAATCGATTAATTATTTAAATACATAATTAATTACTAATTAAAATTGTAAAACAAATTTTATTTATTGGTAGATAATAAGTAAAATTGAACATTGATATTAATTCTTGATATATGTTTGTCGTTAGTTCTTAAAATAATCAAATGCAAAGATTCAAAATGTTTCACTACGTCTGAATTTCAATTCCAAAGCAAATATTTTTGGAATAAAATTCGGATTTTCAGAATTTTCATTCTGAAAATTTTTTTCCTACCAATAATTACAGAAGTTTAGCTCCTTAAACAACTTAATGTACAAATGTCCATTTTGCTTAACAGATAATGTACCAATAAGATATGAAATATGAGCTTAACAACAGGAGATCAACAGAAGACACAGGCACTTGAATGAAAACCAGATGACTGAAACAAAGGTTTAACTAAATAAAATGAGGGTTATTTGAATATTATAATTCATCATATTGCAATAGATAGGGTTGATAAAAGGATTTAACAAGCACTGATAAAGAAGATAAAACCGTTTTTATTATTTTTTTGTAATTTGGGATTAAGTGACAGGTACCTGGTCCACTTCAATCCATATAAAAGTAATAAGATCATTTAGCTAGATTTGGATATCAGCTTAACATATTGTCATAAAAATATTATTAAGAGAAAGGACAAATTCGATTTTTTGAATGTAAAAATGATCCAAAAAATGACTCAAAACAAAAAGTATATACTCACATTTCTGTTAAGTAAAACTGTATGCCCTTGTCCAGCACAAATGGATACAATTTTTTTCTTCCTTAAAGATTCAATAATTTTTGGAAAAACGATATCTTCTGCATTGCCATGGCCTAATTGGCCATGAACACCCCAACCCCATGTAAAGACTCTGAAAAAATACAGCAGAAATTATGCATTATAACCTGATAAAAATAGTTATAATTACTGTTTTTGCCACATTTGAATTGCTAACTACAGAAAGGGAACAAGTCTAAGACATAAAACGTTTTTAAATCAAAAATGTACTTGAAATGTGCATTAAAGAGCCTCCTATTTTTAGGAAAAATTGAATAACATTTTGCTTCACCAGGAACGATAGTAATAATGTTTTTATGTATCTTGTAAAATTAGTGTTTTGTGACTTGCTCCCATTCTGCAGTTAGTGATTCATATAATAACCAGTGATAAAATGAAAGATAATTTAAATATGAAAACAGCATACCACTTTCCAAATAATACTGAAGTATTTATTTAAAGATAAAAACAAAATTAATCCACTAAACTGATTTATAATGCTGACAACAGGATGCAATACTAAAAAATAAATTTGAAAAATGCCCATGAATTATTACTCAACCCAACACATAATTGCAGTACTGAGTAATACGAAGTTCATAATTGCATTATGATATTCAGATGAATGGGTTCCAATTTTGATCTCTAATTTGCTAGCCATGATTTTAGACAACAATATACATGATAAAAGCTTATTAATTGTTTTTTGCAGAAAATTACTAAAATAAAAGAATGATAATTATATGATGAGGCATACCTTCCATCAGCATTTAGTGCTATTGAGTGATACTGACCACACTCAATCTTTACAATAGTTTCTGATAAAAGAGATTCAATAATCCTCGGTTGAACAGTTTGTTGTAGCTCTCCCATACCTAACTGTCCAAATCGGGAAGATCCCCAACCAAACAACTAAGGGGAAAATACATGATAAATAGTGAACAAATAACTCATACAATACTAATAAGGACATAGTATGTTTAACATACATTTTTAAGCCAAAAAGGAAATTTAAATAAGGTCCAGAAAAATCTTTTCATATAAAAAAATTCTGTCTTAAATGTTTGATTTTGCTATTTTATTCCAAACAGTAATCATACAATTGGAAATGTTTCACAGAATTTAAAATTTTAACCCATATTAAAATAAATCAGTAAAAGCATATCTTTTAACCCTTTCCCGTTCATTGGTTTCGTAGTGAAACCACACATTGAGCATTTTTTTACTGTGCATTGGCGAAACGTAGCGTAACTTTTCTTTCATAATTTAAGAGCCAGATATATATGCCAACTTATATAAAAATTCCAGTTCAATACCGTTAGTATTCACAAAGATATCGGCAGTGCAAGAGCTAAATTGCTTTTGATCTCTACGAGAAACAAAATGACGAGTGTTCTTGCATAAATTGATATTTTTTAAAACTGAATTTTCCAAAGTAATACTGAATTTTAAAAAGGTTGAATATCCTGAATACTCACGTATACTTATAAATTAAATAAATAATTTTAATTGCATTTCGATGATAACTTATTCGGAGGAAAAACAGCCAGATACCGTTCATTGGTTTCACTGCGAAACCACAAATTTCTTGAAAATATGAAATGATAATTTTTTTTCCTTTACATATTTATGATCAGCTGCATGTCCAATACTCATTTTTAAAATAAATTTAGTAATTTTAAAAACGAAACATGTAATGAACTTCAAAGGGTTAAGGAATTACTAAAAACAACTAATGATATTTTAATACCATATTTTATTTTTTTAAAAACTGGAAAATAATTGAAACATGCAAATTGCAATTTAATGTTTGACACAACAAAAAGAGTATTTAAAGAATTAATTAAAAATACATACTCCAAAATCTGTCAATGCTAAAGTATGAAGTGCTCCACAGGAAACAGCCATGACATTCACCTGAAGTCGAAGGAAAGTTAAAACAGGTTGAGGTGGTTGATATTCTGCACTGATATCTTCTGTTCCTAATCTAATCAAACCAAATAGATTCTTTTATGAATATAAGCTTATACACCGGACTTAAAATTAATAAATATATTAATTAGTATGCTGGCCTTGTACCAGAATTAAAAAAAAAAAAGAATTCAATTTGGTTTTAAAGTACAAAGATTAAGAACAAAATCAGTAAAAATGAGTTCTATTCAGCATTCAGTTTTGAAACCAAGTATGTGAAAAAGTGAATGATTCCATATTTGGATTAATATGAAGAATTTGGTGATCAATAAAGATGCAAACATCTTAAAGTTAACATTTCCTGAATTCCATGAATTTAATATACAGTATTATAAAATAACTTAGATAATTATAATATTTTAAATTAAGACATTTCAAATACAGTTTATATTAAGAAAAAATGGTTCGAGAATACATTTGCAAATTTTGAAAAAAAAAAAAAAAAAATATCGTACAGGATAGCAAAATCTGACTCTTGCATCCTAAAACACTAACCAATTAAAATAAACAAACTCTCAGCTAATTGCATTTTGTACGGGAATAACGAATACAGTCACGGATTAACATAGCAGTTGTATGATAAATAATTTCATTAAGTTTCAAACCTAAATTATATGATAACAGTTTTTGGATGAAAACTAATATGAAATCCCAATCTTGTTTTTCAATGATGCGAAAAACCAGGCATACACAGAGAGTACAAAGAAATGAAATATACAAACAAAAGTGAAGAAATATGCAATCTCGGAAAAATAATGGCTTATTTGTTCAATGATATATTGAAAATTCTATCTTAAAAAGAAAAACAAAAGCTGCCAAAGGTACCATATAATGGTTGTAAAAATTAATTATAAATGTTCTAGCGTGAATTTCAAATATTTCATTTGCAAAATTAAAAATCACAACAACAAAAAATATTTACCTTCCATTTCCTGATTTACCCCACGTATACAAAGTTCCCTCGTTTAAGTAAGCAACATGAGCTTGACCACAGGATATGGGTGAAGAGTCAACTGCAGATAGTTCTGTATCACTAATTGTAGAATGTGACCGGTTTGGAATTTTTCCAGATACTTCATTGCTTTTAGAAATCTCAATTAACTCAGAAGAAAATTTTGGACATCCAATTTTGTGAAACAGCATCAATAAGACAAAAATAAAAAACTTTATAACATCTTCAACAGTTGATATCTCTTCTTCCTTTAAAACAGAGAAAAAAACCCAACACAACATAAATTCATTTGAAATTTAAACACCCACATTGAATATTATACTGAAAAGTAAAATAGACATTATATTAAAGATTAGGGAATAATAAATTATAGATTAGTGAATAATTGATTACTTCTTATTCTTAAGCAGAGTAATTAGTAAGAACAACATCAGGACCTAGCTTTACAAAGTTCTAGTTTCACCTAGTTTTATGATAGTGTAATCAGTTCTCGTATGCTAAAAGGCTAACGGTAAGAGAACAGAGATAAAAAGTTTTCTAATATAGTACTTAAATGGCTCCAATCTAAACAAAATTTATTAATGGTATTACTTTAACTCTAACGGTCATAAAAGACACATATACTACTGGCCAAAAGTATTGCAAGATTGTTAAAAGATGAAACATTTGGAGTTAATTTGAATACAGTGGTTCATAATCAGTTATGGAGAATCGTAGGAACTCACATTTTACAGTGAAAATTTTGTCACTAGGGCCTTTAGGGGACCGTCCACAAATTGATGAAGCAGAAAATGATTTGGGCTCGCCCCGTTTCACAGGAAACTGATAATGTTTTTAAACTTTCATCAATTGTTTTGCTTCTTATGCACATTGCTTATATGCATTTTCATAAATATATCATGAATATTCGAGAAGATATAAAGGTTTCTTTAAAATATCCCAAATTTTTCGCATGTTTTTTGCTTATAACATGCAGAGTTTTCGGCCAAATTTTGCGAAACTTACAGAATACTTGAAAATATGTTAGAGAATCATTGTATTAAAAATTGAAATAAATACCTTGAATATTTGAGGAAATATGAGTATTTGTAGTAAATACCTTTTAACTGTGCATGCGCGAAACATGCGTAAATTTTATTTCATAACATCGAAACCCGATATCCAAGGCAGCTTATATAAAAATTCCAGTTGAATACCATTAAAATTTAGAAAGTTGCAGGCATTGCAACCAGCATAATTTCTGTTGTTCACTAAGAGAAACAAAATGATGAGGGGTTTTCCACAAATAAATATTTTTTAAACTTGAATCTTCGAACAGCAATATTGAATTTTATGAAATTTAAATATTCTGAGTACCCATCTGAACTTATAAATTAAAAACATAATTAAAATTGAGTAATCAAGGTAACGATTCTCAGTAAGTTAAAAAAAATCTAAGAAACACATTTTCTTATTTTATTAACAAGTTTTAAATTTATTACAAAAAAAAAAAAACAATAAGCTATAAAATGTGAATCTGTAACACAAAACATTATTTAGTGTATCAAGCTGTAAATATATAAGATGTGCACTCTAATTGTGGCCCATTAGTTAATTTCTGAACCATTAGAAGTAGGCATATATTTCCAATTGGAAAAATGCTATTTGAGTTAAATTAAAGGATGAAAAAATTACGGAGTCTGAATTTCTACACTGTCCTTTGGTCTGATTAGTCACATTTGTAAGATATTCTTGTCACATTAGCATTTTAAACAAAAAAAGTTCCACTCTTCTGCAACTAAAACTGACCGAGTTGTGAAGTTTTGAATATCACTATTTTAGAACATTTCAATGGCCACCTCGAAGAAAATCGATCAATGAACGGGAAGCACTAGTTAGAAGCGGTAGCTGATTAGCTTAAAATAATGAAATTAAAAGCTTCATAACTTGGTCAGTTTTAATTGCAGAAGAATGAATTTTGCTTATTATGTTAGTGTGTCAAGAATATTTTACTAAATATGACTAATAGGGCTAGGGAATTACATAAAAATTTAAACTTCGTAATTTTTTCAGAATTATATTTATTGACTCAAATAAGATCAAATATAACTCTTTAAGTCATTTAATACATTTTTCCAATTGGAAGTATCCTATCTCTAATGGTTTAGAAATTAGTCATTGGGTCACAATAAGAGGGAACACCCTATAAAATGAATATTTCCATGCTTCTCTAATTTATCAGAAAAATGTCCGTTATTTTTAAAATAATTTAAATTATAACCAAATAGTAATAATAATCCAACTTATGATCTATGATAACATTTTTAGATGCATTTCTACTATCTTCATTAACTTTGAAACCATCCAATAAATTGGTATTTAAATCCAAATGCTAAATTTTGTTTAATTAAATATCATTTTTAACTAAATATTACAAAATACTAATTAAGAAATTTATCATAATCATAAAAATTATGTCAATAATCGAACTTTGAAGAAAACTTCATAGTATTGCTCACAATGTGTGACTGTAAACAAGCCATTTAAAAGTATATAGAAAGTGTAAGTTTTTTTTTTAATGGCACATATTCCCTAAATCTTAATCTTAATCTTTGAGTATCATTTCAATTTGTCAAAATTTATTTCAGTAATGACATAACTTTTATGATATAGTGATTAAGGATATTAATCAGTAATATGTAATATTTAGTTAAAAATGGTATTTAATAATGACAAATTGAGTTTAAATATCATTATCATGCCTTAATTAATACCATGTATTTAGATACTGATTTGTCTGGATTACAACCCAAATTCTCCACTGCTCGCTTAGCATGCTCGTGCAATCACCTAAGATGGCAGTCAACAAAATTCGAATCTCACATCAATAATATGAAAAACATTTATGGAAAAAGAATCAAAGCGCTTGATACTGAGGAGAAAAAAATTCAACATAATGGATTTAATTGAATAAAGTCTGCATAAAATTACAAGATAATTCAATTCTTACAGGATAGTCATGTTTTACAACATGATACAATATAAAGAGTTAATAAAAATTTGGAAATTAAAATTTAATTAAAATAAATATATAGATTTTAAAATAAAATTTAAATTATATTTTGAGACACAATCTGCTATTTATATATATATATTTGACATTGTTAATCTTTTCACTAAAAATCTCCAACTTACCTTGTGGTTTATCTCATGCACTTCATTAGTTATTGTTGTCAGTGAAGATAGGCTCCAGTACCTAAAACATTAATAGCTTACTCTATTCACTGAATAAAACTATAATCAAACCTTACAACAGAAAAACAGAATAATAAAGAATTTCAAGGAATAATAACAGAAATTTAAATTTTTATCTAACTTTTGTTCAAACATAACACATATCAAAAACAATCTAAAGATTTAAAACAGCCAGGACACAGGAAAAAGTGCCTAATAGTATTAACATTGGTGGAACTTGCTTTGTAATCAAGGGTGAGGAGGAGTGTTAATATGGTTTTCCCTTTAGTGATACCCGGTGACAGGTGAGCTAATTAAGTGCGGTTTGTGTGGCTCAGCCCAGTGGATAAAAAGTCCCCCACGGAATGAGAGGAGCTGATGATTCTGAGAGACAGAGCTGGCAAAAAGGAAAAGTGAGAATTTTGGTTCCCTATATCCAAATTTCTTGCTTTTGAAGATCGTTACAAGCATTTGAAAATACTTTAGTTACATAAGAGTTTGTTTGGGATCATTTGAAAAGTTCACTATAACCAAGGGTTTGTCATACCAGAGTTTGACTATCTTTGGAAGAATCCATTTATGAATGATTAGCATATGAAAGAGAAAACAATATAATTTAAATAGAACACAATGCAAATAAAGAGTAACATAAACAAAACTCATAAAAAAATTAAATTTCACTCACCTCTTATTCATTTTTGATGAAGCTAAATTTCGGAAAAAGAGCTTTGCAACATGGCGTGATGGATCATATAAAGTAGCAACTCTTTGCAGCATTGGAACACTCATTTTAGGTAATAAAGTAATTAAATGCTGTAAATGTAGATTAAGTAACGATGGTTTTGCAGCCAGAAATTGAAGTAAATGATAAGATGTCATACATTTCATGTAATATTCTGAAAAAAAAAGTTATTTTTTTTTTACCTTGCACAAAATAGGAAGATAAAATAATTATTTGAGCAATTAATATTATAAAACCAAAACTTTTTTTGATTCTTGAGTAAGAACTAACAAAAACATTAAATACAAACGAAACAGTGAAGTTTCATTTGTTGTATTTCAAAGAATAAATCATGATAGGTGAAATAACTGCCATTTCTATTTGCAAGTTTTGCAATCACAGAGCTTCAAAAATTCAAACACATACTATCAAAGGGGATATCATGGTCTATTAATGGCACTGACATCATAGCAGACGTTACAAATAAAAGCCTTGACAACACATGTTTAATGTGCTGTCCGCCATGTTTTGCAACCATACAAAAGTGCAGTATCACACTTATTATAACAGCTGAAAGTGTATTAGCCAGATTGGTTCTTTTTAAGTCTGACAAATTCTGATGTTATATGGTTCTTTTGAGATAACTCCAAGCCATAGAATTGCAGTCTGGAAGTAGAGGGGGACATCAAACAGAAAAAGTGTCCACTAACTAACCCAGTTCTATAAAACGTTGCATTAGTAATCGTTTCATACATGTACCAAAATGAGGAAGGGTTCCGTCAGGAAAAAAAAATCATGCTGCCAATGATACCACTCAAGTATCTTCTAACATGATTGAACTAACATGAAGATCCAGTATCTTCTAAGCATGGATTCATAGAAGACATCTGTTACATAGCATGTGATGAGTCTGCTAAAGATTGCTCATCAAAGAGTGGTCAAGTTGTGAAACTGGAAGTAACCCTACATCAGACGGTGACTTTGGGTTAAAGTTGAGGAATTTTGTGAACAATACTAAGATTTTGTGATCAGACTCTGAAGTTTAGTGACAGCTTCATTTTTGTGAAAATGGGCCTTGTCTGTCCACAAGATGTTCCAAGGGCAAGCATTATTAATTTCCAATCAGGCAAAAAAAAAAAAAAAAAAACTGTAAGGAAAAAGTTTCCTCGATTTTCTAAGGTTAATAATGCAACATTATACAAATGCTTTTATCCCAAGTGCCGATTGGTAATTTCATTTGACGGAAAACA
>BGPR01009176.1:0-10066 GCA_013235015.1 Araneus ventricosus
TGCAAATTTCCCCACAGCAAAGAAAGAATGGAAACGAACACAGATACGTACGATCAAAGTAGTTTCATGTGCTTCCTAAAAAATACAGTACATCCCTCTTTTATTTAAACAGCACCCCAAAAAACCTCGGTATGAAATGAGTACATTATGTTTTCAAACCAAGATTGTTTCAAATATTTACTTCAAAACATTTAGTCATTAAAATGTAAATTTCCTTTATTTACAAATATCTTTTGATACAAAATTATAAAATTGCTTATCATTTACTTGTTTATATATTGTTTTGAGTAATTTATATTATGTCGAAAATTCATGGAAAGAAGTTTACATAGATAGATGTTCATCACAGGATGATTGGTTTATATTGATAGTTTATAATGATTAATTAATTATTATTGATACAGAATTTTATTATATCGATACTGATATATCATTTGAGTTTTGAGATAATAGTATTTTTTTGATAGTGAATAGAGATCAAGAAGATAGCTAAACCATAGTGAAATTTAATGGAATGATATATTAATGAGTAGGTATCAGACATTAGGTGTTTTATGGTATGATCTTGAGGACATATCAATCTAGTAGACATTTATAACAGAGGTCATTTGTCTTGATGAAGAGGGAGGGAGGAGAGCCATGATGATTAGTGAGGGATAATAGGGTTATATATAGGTCACAAGTGCACGGCTCTTTTCGAACCTAGAAACGCCTGTCAGCAATTGCCCGCAAAATTTTACTAAAAAAACATCTCGCAATGCCATCAGCCTAAAAATTACGTGCCTGTGCAGTTGATTCCTGATGACCCGCCAAACTCATAGCTATCGCCTTTCGGCAAATGTGGGCTGCTCTCGAACGGCGACACCTACGGCCATGGAGAATTTTGCAGGCAGCATCCAGCTACTACTCTCCGTCTGTCTTTCAATAGTCAAAATTGCAGTGAATATGGAAATAGAATGGTTCCAAACTCAATCATTGCCTCTCTTCATTTCAGAAGGTCACTGTGTGGTGCGGGTTTACGGCAGCATTTATTGTTGGCCCTTTCTTTTTGAGGAGCTAATCCTTCCGGTCCTGTGTAACCTGTCCCAGTCACTGGGACACGTTATGAATCTCTTTGCGAAACCCAGCTCATTCCAGCAATTTTAGAAAGGAGCGGATGTGATAGTAATACCCTTTTTAAACAAGATGGGCGATTCCTCTGCACACACTGCACTTCAGTGAATGAGCTGTTGAATCCTTACATTTTGAAATGATAGAATTATCAGTCGCCATTTCCCAACAGCCTGGGTCACAACATCACCTGACCTGAAATCAAGACTTCTGTCTGTGGTTACCTAAAAGATGTTGTGTAATGGGGTCCGATTGCGAACTTAGCTGAACTAAAAAAACCGAATTACGAAACACATTCAATATCACCACTGAAACACCTGATCTGCCAGCTGTGAGCATGATGTCTTGCGCTTTCAGCTCATATGAAAAAAAAACTGTCGACAGCATACAATGCTATATAATCATATGTTGAAAGAATTTTGCATAAATAAATAATTTCTGGGTATTATTTTTAATTCAGGGCCCTCAGGTATTGTTATTGCATTAATTTTACAAGTTTTTTGAAAAATCAAGTAATTCTAGATTTGTAGCGAAAGTTTTAAATTCATTAATTTAAACATGCACACATTGTGTAGAACTAAAAATACCTTCTTAAAAAAACCTGAAAATTAGTTTTATGTTATATTTTAACGCGCATGGAACATTTTGAAGTTTTGCATAGCATTTAGAATAAATTTCATTAATTTGTTTACAAAAAAATCGTTACTAATGAAATTTATTGAAATTTGTTTACCGTGTATGAATGGTGTACTAACAATTTAAGAAAACTTGAATAATTAATAGCTCAAAAAATTTAAAATTTTTGTTTTGAACGTCCATTGTACAATCTTTAAAAATTAGAAGTTAATTCAGTTGGCAGAAATTCAGAAAAATTACTGTTTTGTCAATGACGTTTTAACATATTTATTTTTTTCTACTTTCTGATCTTCGGACAAATACAAAAATTTGAATAATATTTCTTATGATGATAAAAAGTCAACCTACATCTGATTTGTTTGTAATACCAATTGATAAAAACCGGTTATCGTTTTAATCTCTTTACTAGAAATCAGGAAGCTGGATTTTCAGTGGAAAAGTAGAGACATTTATCTTTTGTGACAATTTAAAAATATTAGACTTGAAAAAATCACATGACAAGTCAGTTGTTTTCTTTCCTCCTCGCCACTCCCAAATTTCGTGTCTAGCTTCCTGTGGGCTCAGCTAAGACACTTTTTACATTGATCCATCCTTTGAATTTATTTAAATTAGAAAAAATACTGCATCAGAAGGTGAAAAATAAACGTCTGATTTGTTTTAATTCTTCAGCGAAAGGATAATCAAATCTGTATGACGCCGTTTAGCACCAGTTGGATTGCCTGTTTTCTCCGAGTGCAGAGATTATACAGAACGAAAGAGAACCATGCAACATTTGACTAAATCGCTTATGTTTGATAGGAAACAATCCTTAGTAAACGTAAAATACTTGGGACTATATATACAATTTTATAACTGCAATACTTTATTAAGTAAGTATTATTTAAAATCAAACGAGCAATAGAGATGACGTCTTAAAACAAAAAACCTTACAGATACAGTTAATCAAAAGCATCAATACAGGGCCACCGTGACCATTATTTCTTTCATGATCAGTTGTTCAATTCGTAAAGGAAATATGTCCACTAGAAGGAAAAGCTAATACGCCATAATTAATGTAATCTGGTTGTACCCCTTCCCCTCCTTCTCATGTAACGCCCAACTTTAAAAAAATCCGGAACAATGAAACGCGTGTTTTACGCATTCTATTTTAGCATCAACTTTCCTTTGAGTATTTATATAATGTCTGCCTACATCCTAATAACTAGACGAGATTTCATGCAAAATATTTTACCCCTTTAAGAAAAATGCAATATTCTTATATAAAACTACACAAACGTTATAAACTGTTGATGTTCAGATATATTTGATTCCAGCTTACAGCCTACTCGGATCGCTTCGTCGAGTCAAATATTCAAAGAAAATTCTAGTTGATTAAATGCTTGTTTAGCATATTCTGTGCACAGGGTGAGAAAAAGAATAACTCCGTTCACAATTTCTGATTGAAAATAATACAGCTCCACTCGACTAGGAGTATGGAAGACCAGTCCGAAACCTCGGCTCTCTGGAAGTAATTTCGATTTTACTCGGCGAGGAATATGGAATTTATTGTATTTTCCTAGCACAATTACGTAGCACAATTTGGGATAGTAAAGACTGATTTAATGGATGAAAATGATAAATAATTAATATTATAAAGTAAATATTTCAATCACAAAAATCGTTAATAATTTAAATAACAAACATAATTACTTCCCAAATACAATTTAGAATTCGATTTACTAAAATAAGTTTACCATATGTGATTTTAGCTTCATTTTTCTACAAGTTTTATAGAAAATTCGTCTATAACACCATCATAATTTAGTTTTTTGATTGATTCGGTACATAAAATAATGAAGGAGGCAAATGGCAAAGAGGTTCTGGAATAAAGAATAAATTTCAAGCATTTTTTTATGATTTTTAATCTTGACAAAGTTTTTTCTGCAGATGTGACAATAACTGGAAAGGCCAATGTTATTTTCAGAGCAGTAAGAAAATTGGGACATAATTTAAATAATTATTTCTGAATAAATATTGTGTCTTGGAAAGCAAGACTCTACAAGAAACATTGATTTCGTTAAATAAATCAATGATATCAATTTCCATTTTGAAAAATCAGTCAGCTGAGCGGGATTTTCTGCACTCGCATTTTTGGGCGGGCCCTGATTATTAATAAGAAATTTTTCAGGTCTGCTTTTTGGACAGATTTATCCCGAAGTATAGTATTTTTTCTTTTCTTTTATAGTATTTGATTTTAAAATGAGACGCTAACTTTTTGTCATAACGTCCAGTGGCCTGGCGAGGTAAATGGTACCAGGGTAATAATATGACTTTTTTTCACTTCAGTCGTCATTAGTTATTTGACAAGTATGAAAGGCTCCGATATAAATTAATATATGATTGTATATAGGCGACTCTTTCTTTTCATAAATTGTGTTATGGAAATTTCGGTTTTGCTCTCTAAATTGTATTATAGATATGTTTCTTTTTATGTTGTTCTTGTTTCTTTTCTTCTTCAAAATTATATTTTAGATATTTTCTCTCTCTCTCTCTCTCTTTTCTAAATTGTATCTTAAGCTCTGTTTTACAGTGCATACGTTATTAACATATTTATATTTTTTTCATTGGATCTCCGATGTAAATGCAAAGATTTGAATAATATTTCTTGATAATGATAAAAAGTCAAACCACCCGATTTTACCATACTAATCGGATAAAACTTGATACACGTTTTAACTTTACTAGAAATCAGGAAGCTAGATTTTCAGTGGAAAAGTAGGAGACATTTTTCTTTTATGTGACAATTTAAAAATATTAGTTTGAAAAATCACATGACAAGCAGTTGTTTTCTTCCTCCGCGCCACTCGAAATTTCGTGGGTTCAGCCATTCTCTGTGGGTCCAGTTAAGACAGTTTTTGCATTGGATTCATCCTTTGAATTTATGTAAATTAGAAAATACTGTATCAAAAGGTGAAAAATAAACGTCTGATTTGTCTGACGTCAAACCATGTCTGACGCCATTTAGCATCACTTGAAGTACCCTGTTTTTCTCCGAGTGCAGAGATAATACAAAACGAAATAGAACCAGGCAACATTTCAACTAAATCCGCATTGTTTGATAGGAAATAAATCCTTAGTAAACGTAAAATAATTTGGACCATATATAAATTTTATAACTGTAATGCTTATTAAGGTATCCGACTGCTTTAAAATCGTCGTTTTCGATGAAATTATCGAAATTGTTTTATGACTTAATTTTGTAGCCTGTTTAATCAGCTTTCTAAAACTGTCTCACTTTTTACTCTACGTGAATTACAAATGGAGTTACAGCTGTTTTGTTACCGAGTCACAAGCTAAAATCTAGACCGGAAGTTGCATTCCGAAACCGGAAGTTATAGATTTCTTTCGTTTTTATCAATTAAAGTTCCTTTTTAATTCATTCTAATAATTTTTACGATTTCTCATATTATAGAATTAAACTTTAAGTCTCTTTTTAAAAGTATTATTAATCTTTATCATTTCAAAAATTGGCAATAGCATCCCTCTCATCATTGCTTTGTTTACATTCAAACGAGTTATTTTCATACCATCTTTTGAATCAAAAACTAGTGTTTTAGAGTTTCTGAATCAATTATTTAACCTTTATTTCTTTTGTTGAAATTAAACATGCCAAAAACTAGATCTAGACGATCGAAAAAAAATTAAATTTCATGGCAATCGCTTTACTCGGGAAAGTGTGCAAGAGTGTTCTAGTGCCAGTGCCTCGAAGTTGAAAGACAGTAGTTTGATTTGTGAAGAAGTGTTGGAATCTAAATCCGAGGAATTGACGGGAAATCGTATATTTGATTTACAGACTTTAATATCTGTGTTTTCTGTTCTGTGTTGCCCTTCTTGCTTTTCGTCTGGATTGAAACTCACTGAAGATTCAAGGTTTGGTTTGTGCTCTAACTTCTCTCTGCACTGCACAAATTGTTCCTTCATAGAAGGATTTTGTTCAAGCCCTAAGGTAAAAAAGAGCAGCAATATAAACAAGTTTTTTATACTTGGTTTGAGACTTGCTGGTAGAGGATATACAGCAGGAAAAAAACTGTGTTCGACCCTCAGTTTACCATTCCTGTCTAAGAGCTCCTTTCGACATCAGGAAAAAGCTATTTTAGAATGTGTGGAAATGTGTTCGCAAGAAAATATGATCAGGGCTGCAGAAGAAGATAGAAGATTGAAAGTTGTCCCTTCGAATAAAATTTACAGCTGCGGTGTTTCAGTTGATGGAACATGGCAGCGGCGTGGTTATTCGTCTCTAAATGGCTGTACTACAATCATTTCTATTGACACTGGAAAGGTTTTAGATGCTGAAATCATGTCTCATTATTGTCGTACGTGCAAAACAAATCACAATGTGAGATATAAAAATAAGGAGAACCACGAATGTTCTAACTATGTCGGTAGTTCTGGCAATATGGAGCCTGTAGGTGTCTATAGGATGTTCGAACGATCAAAGCGTTTACGTAAATTGCAGTACAGCCAGTACTATGGTGATGGTGATTCGAAGGGATTTGAAGAAGTGAAAAACATTTATGGTAATAACTCTGTTGAAAAGTTAGAGTGCATTGGGCACGTACAGAAAAGGGTCGGATCACGTCTACGAAAATTAAAAAAGAACGAAAAGGGTCTTGGCGGAAAAGGAAAGCTCACCGACAAATTGCAGAATTACTATGGAATTGCAATTCGAAGGAATGTTGGGAATCTGGTAGAAATGCAAAGTGCAGTAATAGCAGCATTTTTTCATTGCTGCTCTGGTAAAAACAAAGAGATGCATCGACAATGCCCAACAGGACCAAACAGCTGGTGCAAATTCCAGAAGGCAAAATTTGCTGGGATTAAATTTGTTGACAAATCTCCAGCTCTACCTACTTCTGTCGTAAACTCTATAAAAAAACTTACATGGATCTTTGTGATCAGAAACTGTTGAAAAAGTGTCTGTATGGCAAAACTCAGAATTGCAACGAAAGTTTTAATAATGTTGTGTGGAGCATTGTTCCAAAAGAAACTTTTGTTGAGCTACAAACACTCCGACTGGGAATTAATATTGACATCATACTTTTTAATTCTGGTTTTGCTGGTTTACTACCTGTTTTTCAAAAATTAGGTGTGCTGACAGGACCTGATTTAAAGATGTTTTATTGGAGCCTTGACAATACGAGGATTGTTGACTCAACGAGACATTCTAAACCATCCATGAAACAGTCTCGAAAAAAAAGGAGAGCCAGCAAAAAAAGCAAAATTTTAAAATTTGAGGCTAAGGAAGGTACCACCTCTAAACCTGGAGAATTTTAATGCCTTCCAAAAACTATAAACTTTTGTGTTGCATTAGAACTTTCAATATGTTTATTGGGAGATGAAATTTTTGAAGAGAACTGTTGACTGTAACAATGATTTCTCATATAGTTTTTCAAATATTAATATGAAATTTTCTGATTTTGTTTTTGGTTATATGCTTAATGTTTTCCTCTAAGAACTAATGTCCATATTAAAATTAATTAACATTTTTAAGTGTTTATATGTGAACAAAAATCATTTTTATTATAATTTACAAGTTCAGTAATTTTGTTCAGCTATATCTCAAAACTATTTTGAATTACAAGTAGTTTTTTAGAGCATAACAAAGATATATGTCATAAAAATGTTCTCCTATGAAGATTTATGTATATTTAGAATACAATGTTTTCTACAGCTGTTAGCGTAAGGCAAATTTTTTTTTAGTAATTTTTCTTCAAATTTCTCAGTTTTTTTTAAATAATAATATTTTAAAAGCTTAATTTTATGATATTTTACAGTTTTGAAGCATATGCAGTTTAAAAATAACATTTGAAAAATATTTTTAAGTTAATTTTTTTAAAAATGTCTCTGAACATAGTTGAATTATTGGAGCCTCGACAGTATGAGAAATGTCGACTCAACGGGTAATTCTGAACCATTTGTAAAACTGTCCAGAAAAAAAAAGAAGAGAGCAAAACAAGTAAAAATTCAAATTTGAGGTTAAGGAAGGTACCACCTACACACTTGGGGAGTTTTTTTCAGAAAGTGTAAGCATTATTTTAAGTTGCATGAAAACTTTAAATGTGTTTTCTGAGAAATGATATCTTTGAGGAAAACTGTCGACCGTTCTCAAAACGATTTCTCAAAACGTTATTCAAGTATTAAAATGAAATTTTCTGAGATTGTTTTTTGTAATATGCTTGATGTTTTCCTCTAAAAACTAAGGTCAATTTTAAAATTAAGTAATATTTTTAAGTGTTTAAGTCTAAACGAAAAGCATTTTTTATGAAAAATTACCAGTTTATAACTATGTTCAAATCCAGTTGGAAGTACAAGAAATATTTTAGAGCATAACACAGATAACTGTCATAAAAATGTACTCCTACAAGGATTTATGTATATTTAGAATATGATTTTGTCTACGGCTGTTAGCGTAAGGCAAATATTTTAGTCATTTTTCTTTAAATTTATCAGTTTTTTAAAAAAAATATTATTTTGAAAGCTTAATTTTACAATATTTTCATAGTTTTAAAACATATGCAGTTGAAAAATAACATTAAAAAATATATATAAGTTATTTTTCAAAAAAATGTCTCCGAACGCAGTCGGATACCTTAAGAAGAAATCATATAAAAGCTTTTCTAGGAGGAAACTGAACTAGTTTGTTTAATTTTCATTTTATTGGACTCAATGCAACATCATATTGTATTTTTACCAAACCATTATGATTCCTCTATTTAATTTTTTGAAATTCATTTCTTTATTTCATTCATTAATATTGTTTAAAATTTAAAATTCTTCAATTTCCATTTGACTCAGATTTTATGCAATTTCTGAATAGATTTATCTAGTGATTTATATACTATGGCCTGGTATGTTCTGTAAGAGTTTTCCGATGTGAAATTAGCTCCTGATTGCAACGGTACCACCCGTTTCTCGTTACCTCAATTAGTTATCGAAATAATCGCGATTTGAAACAAATTTCGTGTAGTGTAGTTTCATATGGGATATATATATATATATATATATATATACTGATTTCTCTTTAGGTTTAAGTTGATTTTTTGGATTGATTTAATTTTATTATTGATTTATATTTGAGACATTTCAATGTTATTTGAGCGGAGCGTAAATATTACTATTGTAAAATAATTTCCCTTTATCTCGAAAACTAGAGCTAATCTGTTATAAATACCTCTTTCAGAATCAGCACCGCGAAACTATCCTCAAATCACTGGAATATCATTGGCATAAAAATCAATTTTGACCAGTGGTATGAGTCGAGAATGCATCTGAGGAATTCCCCAAGCTGAAAGATATGTTCTGTTCAATTTCTTCTCTCTTAGTTTTATTATATGTTTTTTCCTTACCTTGTAATAGTTATGGACGTTTTCCAAGTCTGGTATTTAAATTGTTTTAAAGAAAATTAGATATTTTTTTTAAACTTGAACTTCTCTTTTTTGAATTCTTGAAAGCTTTCTTATGTGTGTTTTCAGTGACATTTTGTTTTGGAGTGTGATGTGTCGTTTTTTCCGGGGTTGGGGTTGTTAAAAACTACCCCCCAGCTTCCCCCCCCCCTGTGGGGTGAATTTTTTTTCGCTTTTTTCATCAGTTTTTCTTAGAGGATTTTAAAGTGCTTTCGAAACGAAAAAAATATTTTTATAAATCCCCCCCACCAAAAATTGAATTCTTTATTTCTCCCCAGCCGCACAGTTTTGTGATTTTTCTTTATTTTGGCTGGGTTCACATTGTAAATTGATATTTTGTAATAATGTAATTGCTCAGGATTATTCTGAGATGTATTTAAATTCCACCCCTGTTTTGGGTGTAGTATGTGCAATAGTTTGGTATATTGTTGTATAAGTTATTGTAAGATACGGGCTTATATTTTATGTTCCAAAATCCACCCAGCTCTTCTTGTCCCTGGAGACTGTAGGGGGGTTTCCTCTTCGTGCTAACGGTAGTCTCTCTCTTTTTTCTGTTTAATTATTTTTTATCCCCCTTTTCGGGTCGGTGTGGGTTCCTTTGCTTTCTCTTTTAGTTGTGATAATTTATTAATTTCGCAGGTCAACACTGATTTTTCTTTCTGATATCTATTCCCATTTTATATTTAAATTGTCCCTCTGAGTCCAAGTGGCACTTAGCTTTGTCCCATCACGTACAGTTTCTTTTATTTCAAGTACATGCATAATGCACTAATTGTCAATAAAGTTTCAAAATATCGTGTGTCTTCAAAAGTATCAAATGTGGAAATAATGCGTAACAGCAGTTTTACTGCTTTAAGTTGTAGGGTAGGCCATTCAAA
>BGPR01009176.1:10076-59077 GCA_013235015.1 Araneus ventricosus
GTTTTACTGCTTTAAGTTGTAGGGTAGGCCATTCAAAAAAATATCATCTGTCATCAAAAGTATCAAATGTGGAAATAATGCGTAACAGTAGTTTTACTGCTTTAAGTTGTAGGGTAGGCCACCCCCCAAAAAATGTCACTATATCATGCACCCAGAAAGTGGACCGGATATGAGCGGGGTTTGGGTTGGAACATCGGTTTTTCGAGTTTAAATCAATAAATATTAGTTTCAGAGAAAAAGGTTACGGTTATAGGTATGAAAAACTATAAAATTTGCTTTCGAAGATAAAGATAGCTTAACCCTCTGATTCCTAAGGACATTGAAATAAAGGGACCTCAAAATACGGGAACGTCCGAGCTCCTCCATCAAAGATAAGGGAAATTCACTTTCCCCCCTCAGAAACCAACAATGACAGCTGGCATTGTCCGAATAGTCAGAAAACTCCCCTCTTCCCCAAACACATCTGGGCGAGCCACTCTAACAAAGAAAGCACTCGCCGCAGGTGCGAAATCAATCACGCTTAACGAAAGTGGGTGGAAATTTCAGAGTGACATTCGAACGGTTCGGAAGGCTATCGTCTTTTACTTGAAGGGACGTATGGGACGGTTCCGCGTCGATAGAGTTAATTAGTTCAGTCGGAAATTTAAAAAAAATCGTAAATTTTGAAAAATATTTTAAATTTGAGGAAAAGTTTTGCAATTCCACTAATGTACGTTTTAGACAGGAGGGAATCCCTGGTAATTATTTCACATCAATATTTTCTTTATTTTCGAAAAAATTCAAATTTATGGAACAAAACAGGGTCATCGAAAAATGTTTGTATGTACTTTTCAATCTATCCGAATTCGCGGAGTGAAAAAAAAATCCTATTCTAATTTTTGCTCTAAAATTTCAAATGGTATCTATATGAACGACTTCAGAAAAATAAGTTTATTAAGTGAAAATGAAATTTGAAATTAAAATTTTTTCTCGACTCTTCAAAGCTATAAAAATACTCTTATGAATTTTTCCATGTCAAAGTGTAATTCGACTAGATTATAAAAGTATAAAATACTTCAATCAAATAGACAGGCAAATTTTGTGTAGAAATAAAAGTTAGATTAGTTTAGTAACCGCCATTTTATTATTGCAAGTGATAAGAAATTATCAAATGAAATTATTTTGAATTTTTAATAGACTTCCAGACGAAGGATTTAGAAACTGTTCAGTTGTAGGAATAAAACACAGCATCAACGAACGAAAAACACATCAACCATTTTTGAGCAGGATATTCCTTACTTATCATTGGATTATTTCGTCTGTTATAATCTGTTTATTCACTGTGCTGTTTGTTAGCGTGATAAGTATAACTATAAACCAATGAAATACTCCGCTCAGCCTAGGCATGCGCATGATCTGAAGAACTCGGCTGCCACGACAATTAATCGAGCACTGTTGCCGTCACATAATAGCCCTTATTACGAGCGGCTCATGCGACAACCCCTCAGACAGAGATACGAGAGTGGGGTAATTCGACCTCCATCATTACTATATCCAGCCGGGAAGCGAGACTCTGCCTACTTATACGGCAGGTTCTCATCCCCATATTTGAGGTGCCCCGTCAATTACCTCAATATCCCGTCATTAAGTGAAATTTAACGTAATAAGTGTGAGTCGTGCATTTGTTTAACGATGCAAAAGAGGAGTTCTTGGACGATCAAATCTTGTTTATTACATTAATGAGCGTTTTATAGGGAAGCAAAGACGCGACAAAACATTGTTTGTTTGTTTGCGTCAAGCTGGATTTTGGAATGACATGCAAAGATAAAAAAATATCCCCTTCGAGCCCACGAAAAGTGTGTAGCATTTGTGTTGCAGAATTAATGAAATGGTCAATTGGGGGAAAAGGGAAGGGAGGCTGTCTTTTTGAAACAGCCACTGACGTTAAAGGCGTAGGACTACTTTAGTCGCGTGACTCCTTTCCGATTTTCAAATTTTTATTGTAAGTTCTGTTGTTACCCTTTAACTGTAAAATAAGACATTAGTTATGTTTTTAACATATGCAGTTACCGAGATATAGAGGATCACGTCACCAATTCATGCGCATTTTTGTACAAATGTGCGACTCAGTAGCCACTGAACTACAGTTCCGATTTTCAATTTTTTGTTACTTCTTTTGTTACCCTTTATCTTTAAATTTGTTATGTTTTTAACATATGTAGTTACCGAGATAAAGAGGATCTTTCATACAACGTTTTGTGTGGTGTTTTGGCTTGTGAATCAATTCCTTCCTCAGACCCCAATGGGAGGAACGTAGTCCTACGCTAAAAAGTATGTTGTTAATTTGAGATTCTAATGCTGTGGCGCAAATAAAGACTGTTTAGGAGCATAAAATAAATTATATATAGAGACTCTTCATTGATTTAAGCAAAAAAAATTTAAAACGGTATCTTATTGCTTAGTGGTTACATTCTAGCATCAATATCAGTCGTTTAGTCTATACGTGTTAAAAAGACATAACGAAAATAGTAATTCGAGAATCCAATTTAAAACGAACATCAAGGATAATTACAAATTATTTCACTGTTTTGTGCATATTGTTAGGACAATTGGACTCCACCAAGATTAACAACCATCAGGGATCATTTCAAATGATTTCACTGTTTTGAGCATATTGTTAGGACAATTAGACCCCACCAAGTTTAACGACCATCAGGGATAATTTCAAATGATTTAAATATTTTGTGCATATTGTTAGGACAATTGGGCTCCACCAAGTTATTTGTGTATAGATCAGTAGAGATTGGAGCCGGACAGCACGAGAATGACCTCGAGGAAATAAACTGACACCTGGTTCCAAGAGTAATTTGGAAACTGCTTTGTAGAGCCCCTTAAAGCGTGACAGGTTGTAGTCCCCAAACCTAAACGGAAATACAAGTGTTGATTTTAATATTTTTGATTTAAAATTCTGAAATGACAGTAGGTCTGAAAGTAATATGTTTATGATTTTTATGCCCTGTACTCTGATATATAAAAATCAGACAAACCATAACCATTTTTATCCATTTAATTGAGGTTGTTGTCTGTATGATTTATGTAGCACTGCTTATTTTTAAATTAAAGCATGTGGTACATAATATACCAATGCACATTTTCTAAATTTTAAACAGCATATTTCTGGTTTAATATAAAATAGTTAAATGAACTGATTTTATGTGAATCATTCCATTCTTTTGTTTAAAGCTCGTATACAGTATGACGAATGTTGCTACTAAATTTTCCTATTTTTTCTTTTACATTTGCCAAATCTTGTCAAAAGTTTCCTATTAATTTCTTTCACAGTTGCCAAATCTTGTCAAAAGTTTCCTATTAATTTCTTTCGCAGTTCTCAAATCTTCTCAAAAGTTTCCTATTAATTTCTTTTACAGTTGCCGAATCTCAAAAGTTTCCTATTAATTTCTTTCACAGTTGCCAAATCTTCTCAAAAGTTTCCTATTAATTTCTTTCACAATTGCCAAATCTTGTCAAAAGTGTCCTATTAATTTCTTTCACAGTTCTCAAATCTTCTCAAAAGTTTCCTATTAATTTCCTTTACAGTTGCCAAATCTTCTCAAAAGTTGCCTATTAATTTCTTTTACAGTTGCCAAATATAAAAGAAAATAAAGTAAAATAATACTGTTCTTTGATATAACATCGAAATCCACTTCCTAGTGATTATCCGTTAACAGGAAATAAACGAAAAGCGTGTCAAAAGTCTTTCAATCACGCGCCCACACTGCTACAAAAGTAAAAGGCCTTATATTAGAAAAAGATTTTTAATAAACTGAATCCCTTTTCTTATCGTGTTGCCAAACAGACTTTTCGAAGGACAAAGCCATGGGCTTCATGCAATGGCGGCTCGTCCATAAGAAATGCAGAGCAGCAATCTCCCCTGAAATTATTTTAAAATATTGTATTTTTGTTTTCATTATAATTGGCTTACTTTTCCACTTTGAGAATTCGGTGATCAACGAAAATGGTAAAAAAGTAATAAAAGCATAAAAGGTAGACGGAAAATCAATCAAGAATTAAGAGAGAGACAGACCAGAGCTGCGGAAAGTTTTGCCCCTCCTGAGAATCCGAAATTAATGCAATGATCAACGCGAAGCGGGAGAAAGCAACCCTTTCTCTGCTTAAAATTGCATTCATTTGAGCTGCTTTTTTCCCAGCTCACTATCGGTGCGACATCCTGATTTGGTTTCTTTTTGCTTTTTCTCAGTAGTTCAGTATTTTTTTTTAAATTCAATTCTGGAGGAGTTGTAAATTTTTGCTTCTTATGTTTTTTGAGCGCTGATTACGAATCTGAGGTTTGCCATTAATAAATTTTCTTGGAATTTTAGTTATAGCTAAAAAACATGAAAAAAAATTTTTCCCCCAGTTTTTTCGCTTATAACTCAAAAACTATCAGTTTTTATTATATCATAATTATATACCAAAATAATCAGCACAAAATTAACTACTACTTAGGTCTATACAACTTTTGTAGCACTGCTTGTTACTGAGCTGACGAGCCGCCCCTGGCTTCATGTTAGTTGTTGTTTTTCCTGGAGATGATAGGAGACTTAAAAAGATAAAAGACACTGCTTTGTGCCTTAAACAAGTCATTCCTTAAATAGAAAAGCGTGACTGAAGACGATATGATAAAGGTGGAATACTTCACCATTTTCCTGTCATATACAATGCGGTTCGAAATCAAGAACTAATCTTTAACTATTTTATGAAACGCCAAATTGTGATAATAGCGTTCTTTGCTCAAGTACTAAAAAATCACCCGTCATGATATGACGGGTGAAAATTGCCTCTTCATTCGAGAGATTTCCCGTCAGATTTGACGTGTTTAATTGGATATATATGCGAGAGAAATGTTTAATATTGATTGAATGCAAATAAAGTAATTTTTTGTTTCATGACAGGAACTATATTTTTTATTTACACATATTATTTACATAATTCGTTATTCAAAAAACCTCTTGGTAACAACATTCCTTGAAGTATTTTTCGTTGTTTAACAATTTTTTTTATATTTCAATAACCATGAAATTCTCAGCTTGTCAAACGTAAGTCAAAAGTTAAAATTTTAAAGGGATTCTTTTTCGAAATTTTAATCAAAAGAAATCACTTCTGTGCTTGTCAAACGTTGCCGAAAAATATTATCAAATTATGTCATCACGATTGCAATAAACAATCAGATGCATCGTGGCGTCCAAACTATATCATGCGAATGATATACCACTGACGTAATTTACTACATTCTATTAAAAAGCAGAAATTAATTTTTTAAAAATGATTAATTATATTAAATTAATTTTTTTCAAAGAATGAAATTACTCTTATGCTTTTAAGTCAGAAGTTTTATAGAAATAAACATATAAGGAGCGGATCGCACGAATAAAATATGATGTAACAAGGTATTTAAATATTAATTTTAGAAAACCAAACAAATTTATATAAATTATCTTTTAAATATGAATTTTTAAATCTTCATAGAATTTTACAGGAATTAATTTTATCGCAAAGGGGACGAAATTCATGCAAAAAAAGGCACCTGAAAAACGCCTTTTGTATCGATATCTAAAGTTTTCTACAGATTATGAACCAATTTTCCGATAAGATTGCAAAATATGATCTATTATTGATTATCATTTGGATGATTGTTATTATGTTTTTTTATTATTATTCATATATCGGGAAAATCTTAATCAATGACGCAGAACGTAAGTTCCTAAAAGTTTTATTGAATAAGGCAGATTAGTTTTCTACTCGGAAATTTTGTCGAGGATATTGATTAGGACACGACAGTGCATTTTTACATGAATTACCAAAAGCAAATATAAACAGAAAAAAAATCAATATATCATAAATTTAGTTTTTTCTTGGACATCGTAATAGTTGTGAGAATAGAATAAATTTCAAAATGTAACAACAAACTTTTTGAATGCAAAATAACTACCACAGAAGGAAATGTCTGATTTCCTTTTGTGTCTCTGTTTTGTGTCTCGATTTGTAATTGATGCAGATCGGATCCGCCCTTTTTGTGATATCACCTATGAACCAATAGCGAGCGGCCTGTTGGAGTACTGAAAGACGACGATTACTTCTATTCATTCTCTTCTTTTTTGTATCATCTTACCGCTAGTGTGTTTAATAATGTTAAGATTTAATTTAGGATTTTAATTTAGTTGTTGTTCTATTAAATTTGTTATGAAGTAGTATTTATTTGACTGTGACTGTCACTAGCTCTATATTTCTCACAATGGAGTACTTCTGACATGTGGAATACAGGCATGATAGATTAAGAAGCTGAGAAGTAAAGTATTGTATGCACTATCCGAATGACGTGTCCAGCGTTCTACGTACCTAATACCTCGGCGACTAGACTAGTAAATCTCGCCTCTACACACTCTGTTAAGTTAACTTAGCCTCCACGTAGGCCTAGAAGTTACACTACTAACCAACAAGTCTTCGATAGAAGTTTATTCGTTGAAAACACGCCTGTAGTCATAAAGGACAATTTTTGCGCCAGAAATATAAGACACTGCATTTATTAGACAAGAAAGGATTTTTAAATATGGAAGATCTTATTATTAAAATCTTTTGGTGGTTTGGATTTGCTAACCACCCAAATGGAAGAAATGACAAGTGTAAAATAAGTCTTCTGCTTCAGTTCCTTTTAGTGACAACATTCATCGACAATACAATCATGAACTTGATTATTTTTATTGATCCAATGTTTACCTGGAAGCTTGTAGTACAATATATCCTCTTCTTGTCAGTTAGTGTGATAATTGTTTTCGTGATGACTCGAAAGAAACAAGAGCTTACAAATTTGATAAAAATGCTCCAGATGATGTGTCCCGAAGACTTGATAAACAAGACGAATGTTGCAATCTACTGCATTTTTGTCCTCCCTTTCGTATACGCATTCTCAATGCTCACAGCTCATGAAGTGCTGGGGCAAAAATACGTGTATAAATATTTCTCGTATGGATTTGAAAGCGAAAATAAAATCATGAAGTATTCAGTTGGCTTCTACAAATTGTTTACATTTTATCTTCTGCATCCTACATTAGCGAATTTGATAACAGTTGTCTACAGTACATCTTGTTGTGTTTGTTGTAGATTTCTAAACATATTGACTTCAGAATTAGAAATGATTTCACCGGATAGATTCACATTAAAGGTAGAGATGGAAATATTGAAAAAGCGACATCATATCTTTGATATGCTGGAGATGATAGAAACAAGTTTGTCAACTGCCTCTTTCCTTACGTGCACAGCACACTTTCTAGCGTGTTTATCAAATCTGAGTCAATTGCTGATGTATTTACCAGGAAACAAGACATTAACCATACTTGCAGTCTCTTTCATTTCTGGAAGCGCTGTAGTGTCGACAGCATTCATATTCTTGAATGCCGGTCAAATACCGATCGAAATGGAAAAGTTTTCTCGTCTCTTGCGACGTCGCATTGAACAACGATCGTTTCTGGGATTGGATTCATTAAAAGTTCGATCCGAAAGATCAGTGACAGATGAACAAGTTTTCGTATTATCTGGATGCGATCTAATTTACTACAGAAAAAGCACGCTCCTCTCACTGTTGGGAACTATCCTGACTTACGGACTTCTCATTCTTAGTATCGAATTTCAAACCGATTTTTCGAAGCGGACTGTAACTTAGAGCTACTTTCGTTTGAGTTGTCCCAATAGCCATGAAGTTAACCTCATTGCACTAGAACTGCGTTTTTCAGGATTTATCAAGCTGAAAATATCACCACACTACTTCTGTATCATAATGTTTCTTCAAGATGCATAATTTTTTTTTACTGTTTGAATAAAAGATATAAACTTTATGAATTTGCAAAATATGGAAAGGATTGCATCATGATTTTTACCAAATACATGAGATGATAAAATTATACTTATTTGAAAGTAGTATAAACGCTGGGGATCAAACTTTGGTATTCTCTCGAAATATACCGCACCGTTATGAAACAGTTGTAGCTTGAACCGACGACTAAGACATGTCTCGCATGCTCTGTGCGCAAAAAGGTCAAATAGTACTGAAGTTCTGTTTGGCATCAATGCCCAATGCTGCGATTTAGGTTCGATAGAATTTAGCTAATTTTCTGTTTCCAGTTTTCTACGGAATCTGCCATTTTCAATAAAGAATCCGGAGACTCTTCTCAACTAGGAAATAAACAAATAAGTCCACCAAATCTACATATAATGCAATATCTGACTTCAAACACAAAGAAACTAAATTTGCTATTAAGTGTAACTCGCTAGCACTTGATTGAAAGCAGTTTTCTTTTCCTCTACATAAAACCCATCTTTATTTTAACAGTATTTTCTAAAAGTAGTAGGTAAATAAGCAATTTTATGGACAGTAATAATATTTTTTTAAATTTTAGTCGTAACGACATTGAGAAAACACTGCCGTCTTCAGGTAACAGAGAAAAAGAATATTTCACTAAATGGGGCTGCTTCTATCAGAAAAAAAACTTTCAAATGAACCTCAGTGATAATGTATACCTTTAATTTTTGCATTCACCATGGCTATCATCCTAAACAGGATGGCCTCAATTCATTCTAAAATTGTTAACATTAAGTCGGTGTAGCTTTAAAAAGACATTATTAAATTTTAAAATACCAGGTTATAATGATGCGGGAAAGGTGCGGACACAATAGAATGTAAATAATTATCCTATCACATTACTTGCTGGTCACACTAATTTACAAGCTGCTGCTGCGGAGTTTCATATCAAGACCATGGAAACTGCCTGTTTATATATATTCCTAAAAACCTTAACTGATCAATAAAAACTTAATATTCTAATTTATCAGGTCCCTTATTTGGCAAGGAGGCTTTAATAGCAACAGTGCTTTATGAGGAAATGACTACACACATTCTTGCAAACGACATATTGAACAGTTTGACTTTCTTTGCTAAATAACGAAAAAGTAATGCATTTCTACTAACCAACTCTTACATTTCACACCTTAAATCTGCCCATTTGCTCCCCTATAGTACCACCGTTCTGAAATTTTGCAGTTGAAAGTGATCTTCATAATACTGATGTCTTTACTCTTCATCTGCCATGCTAATAATTTTAGGAATACCCAATGCCTTTCTACCTACCAACTCCAAGAAAGTAGGTGGCCTGGTGTTCCAGTGAGGCGAAAAGATGTCATATTGACTCGTCTCCGTATTGAACACACGTGGTTTACTCACAAGCACTTGCTTTTTGCTGAGACCGCACCTATATGCACTTCATGCCGAGCACCTTATTCAGTTCTTCATATTTTAATTAAATGTCCTGTTTTCACCTTTCAGAGTCAGTCATTTTTTAATGCAACACTTTCATCGCTTAAAGACGTAGTGGGAGAGAATCCCCATCCTAAGGTCTTTTCTTTCCTACAATCGATTGGTTTTTTTAAACCACGTTTGATTTCTTTGTACTTCAGTGTTATTATTCTTTCCTTTTAACCCTTTTTTCGCCTGAAACAAATATTTTAGCACCATAATCATGATTTTATATCCCACCATATGCTGTACTTTCATCGTACGTTTGGCGGAGCATGGCCAAATTTGGCTCTTGCGCCAATAAATCCCAAACCAACCAACCAAGGGAAAGAAGGTAATTTGGGCCCTACATTAACAACAATCATCGAGGAAATAGTTGATAGCGTTAGCAACTGTGACAGAAGTCACAGAAATAATATAATGTAATTCATAATCTTTTCCCAAGAAAGAAAAGTTCTTTCCGCCCACTTCAAAATTGCAAACCATTGGTGGAATAATTTCTGTCGCCTTTGAATCATTAACATTTTTTTTGAGTAAAACGTATAATAAATTCTACGTTAATTTTTTTTATCAAAATCCTTTTTCTGTCAATAAATAAACAGGAAAATTAACGTAGCAGAAATAAACTGTAAAAAATATATTCAAAATTTGAAATTAGTATTCAAAATCAAAATCCTTAAACTTATTTTGCAAATTGATTAATAATATATATATGTGTATACTTTCTAGGATACGAAGTTTATAATATAAGGCAATAATTGATAAATTAAAACTTGTAGAGGGACGAGACTCATGTTTATATGAATGCCGCTGTGGAAGAATTAATTCAATTTCAGCAACCATTTTTATTATATGGCTAAGTTCCACGACACAGTGAATTATAAGGTACAAGACAGAGAACAAGAACACAAGACAAGTACACAGAAAAAGTAGAGAGAGAGAGGCATCATGGGAAAAACCCGGATGGCTCTAGTAGCGCCACCTACCATAAAAAGGAGAACAGTGAATTGTAACCGCTACACACTCAGGATTTTGATGAATATTTCCTCGTTCCCCGAGTCCGAAAAAAGCGGTTTTTGAATTGTGTCTGTCTATGAACAGAATAACTAATCAAAGGGAAAAGGCAATCGATTAAATTTGGTATGTTCTCCTTATTCCAAAATTGAAGATTTAAATTAAATTTTAGACACAATCTGTTAATTGAAATCTGCTGTTTATCTGCCTGTCCATTCGCATGAATGTGAAAACAATAACTTGAATTTACGAAAGGCAAGAAAAAATCAAATTAAATATGTAGTTTATAATTAGAATTTTAGATGTACTACATATCATTTTGGACGAAATCTGTCAACGTCTGATTGTGTGTTGCACTGTATGTTCATGTAGATCGCAAGGCAAAAAACCAAATATGCACTTACTTAGATAAAAAAAAATTGGTATACAGTCTTTTCTCCATTACTGTAGATCTATCAAATTTATGGTCCGATCAGTCAAAATAAAGGCATCCGAAATATACACTATGTACTACGAAAACCAAAAAGAGTAATTTTGTGTTAGCATACGAGAAATCGTAGGAGAAAACTCTCGCGCTGTTATCAAGACTAATTATTTTTCAATGAAATGCCACAGCAAAAATGATTTATGTATGTTTCCATGACTTATTCTACGGAGCAGACTGGAAAAAAAAGTTTATTAAAAGAGAAAAGAGATCAGGTTGCATCTATTGAAAAACTTCTGCAGTAGTTTTTTTTATTTTATATTATCTTTTATCCGATATATTCTTTGTCTTATGGTAGAATAAAAATATTCATTTCATGATTATCCTTTGCCTTTCTGAAAATTTCAATAAATACAATATTTCAAATATAGAAATTGTATTTATTATCGTTTATTTTTATGCAACTTCGAAATCAGAAAATAGCCGACTTCTATTCTGCCCCCAAACATTGTCAGTCATGAAGAGTAAAGAGCGCGAAAGCCTGCAATCGATATTTAGCTCGATTGCAAGATGACGCTTTAAATATTCTGGAAAATTGTTAAATCAATAGATATTCAATTCCAGAACTCAAGTTTGATGTCGCAAATAATACGCTCTCTCAAACTTTTTATGAACTTTTATTTTACTCTAGATAAATGATTTATAAACCTTTAATTTTATTCATTGCATTTTTGTAGTCAAATAAAAAAGTTATCACGCTTTATGCTTTCATTCGTTCTACAGTAATAAAATTAATTTCTTTTTAACTTTTCCAGAGAGTAAGTCTTTTCATTATTTATTGTGATTTACATCAAATGTTCAATCAACATTCAAATAAACAATGACGATCTCATCTTTACATTCACAGAATCGGAGCACATTTTCAGAAGATGAATAGAATTTTTACATGTCACATAATTATCCGTCATCGGTTTTTTTAACAACGAACTATAAATTTGCTATTATTTTTCTTTTAAGCTATGGAATTATTCAATTTGTATTTTAAATTTCTTACAATAATAGTTAACGAGTGGTAAAAGTAATGTTTGGAAAAACTACAATTTTGCAAAGTACTTAAAATAATTTAACTTTAAAATATCAGAAATACTGCGCCTTTCATACGTCTACATTTGAGAGAAATGTGTACTCCTTCGATGCTCTTGATTTTTCGAAATTATCTTGAGTTTTAATTAGTCCTATTAAGAAATGAACCTCATATTAAGTTGTGATTAATAACTCAGCCTCATTGCATAGGTTTGAAACAGTATTAAATATTAAAACAGCTAGCAGAATTACCTTCTAACTTCAGTCGATCTTCCGTTAGTTTTTATTTGCTGTTTTTATGCAATGCTTGAGAACACATCCGAATACTACACTGTAAAAAAAGTCCCGTAAAATTTACGGTTTTAAACTGGCAGCTGGGTTGGTTGTGCAAAACCGTAAAAGGTACGAAGTAAATCCGTAGTCACAACGGTTTTTTACCGTATGAAATCAAGTTTTCTTCGTAAAAATTAAGTCATCGAAGTAAGTGACGTCATCGACTGAGTTGAGGTGTTTTTCTCCTTCTGTTCGAATTGAGTTGAAATCTGCTGATGTGTATTATCAATTAGGTATATTAATTAATCAAGGCTTAATTATTAATTTCAATTAGTTTAATTAATATAATTTTTAATTGAACTTACTTGGACGATTTCGATGCATGATGGTGACAAAACTTCTACCTCCTCTGAGCCGGGGATCAAAACCGCGTTCGTAGAAATAAAAGGCAGTCGCTCTAACCACTAGACCACCGAAGACTTCATAAAATGAAGTAAAAATAATCTATTTGAGTTTTAAAGTCACTGTAGCTCTAGTGGCGTCACCTAGTGATGTAAAAATCAACTATTGCCAGAACATGTGTTTTAAGTTTAGCTTTCATGAGTGACAACAGGTTACTGCAACATGTGTAAACAACAGCGGAGATGGAACCCTATTAAAAACATGAAATGAATGCAATAAAATTACATTTAAGAAAAGGGAAAGATATCGTACGGAAAGCAATACCGTACGACGAAAAATAGAATTTGAACTAACGGTTTTAAACCGTTTATGGCTGGAGCGGAAAACGATGAAAAACCGTTTTGTTAACAAAACAGTTTTAAACCGTCATATATACGGAAAAAGTCCGGGGAAAAAACGGATATTTTTTACAGTGTATTTCAATGAAACGAATTTCTATTTTTAATCAAAGACAAAAAAAAAAAAAAGAGCCCACCAAATTGTATGAAATAATTTAGACAGGGACTTAAATTTAAGGAGTGTTAGGGTTTTTCTTAACGTTGAGGGTTATCACTGTTAATTTTAAGCGTCACAGAATTGTAGAATGATTTTAAAAAAACATAAGAAAGTCGTAGTTCGGGCCTCTCCGTAGACTTTTAGTGAAAACGTCGGGTTAAAATCATAAAGCAAGTGTTTCGTATTAATATGTAATTTAATTATCAATCTCTTTAATACAATATTTACAGATATTAGTATAATGGTTACAGAATAGATAAATCACAAGCTGCCACAGACCCTTGCTACATGCGATAAACTTGTGATTTGTCTATTCTGTAACCATTACACTACTCTGCGTAAATATTGTATTAAAGAGATTGATAATTAAATTACATATTAATGCGAAATACTTGTTTCGTGATTTTATCCCGAAGTTTTCAAAAAAAATCTACGGCGTGGATCCGGATTGCGCCTTTCTTATGTTTTATTTAGAGTAGCTTTTGATTGCGCCATTTCTTGACAGTATATAAAACAATATTTCGCGTATGTGCAGTAAAACATTATTTACTACAAATGCTCATATTTCCCGTAATATTCAAATTTTTGAATTCAAAATTTAATACAATATTTCTTTTAGGTATTGGCAAGTATTCTGTAAGTTTCGTACAATTCGAATGAAAACTCTGCATGTTATAATAAAAAAACATTCGGAGTTTGAAATTTTCAGTTTAATACAGATTTCTACTTATATTTTGATAAATATTCTTATTGTCTCACTTTCGGTCCTAGTTATACTCCTCAATTTCTTTAAATTGACACCAGAATCAACCTCCTAGCTAAACGCGTTTCCACACCCTAACCTTACATAAAGTTAATTCATAACAATCACGCGCATGCGCCTACACTGGTACGATAACGTCACAGGCAAAACAAAAACTATGCGAGAAACTCTTACAGACATGATCTGTCCGTTGTGGGGCCAACCATTCTTTTCGTATTATTAGTCTCTTAGTTATAAATGATTCAAATCGGACGGTATTTTTTCACACAAGAAAGTTTGATTGACTATCACAGTAACGAGCGTAAAGACGTTTTCACGTCAAAATATTTTGCTAATATATGAGGCGACAATAGTGACCATACCGTTTAGAGAATGACATTTTGGATACAAGTGTTAACAGGTATGCGCTCAAGGTTGACGTGGAGAAACAAACTATTTCCTGGCTTCACACACACGAACACACGTGGAAAATTTTTGAAACACAATAAATGTCGCTTTTCTCTCCTAATTGGTTGTCACCTGTTTCTTAGTCTGTGCCAAGTGCCAGCATTTTCCGTGCTGCCGGCGACATTTATGGTCTTCGCGATGAGGATTTCAGCCAAGAAAAAAAAAAGGAAATGCTGTTTCCATGTGAAATTATCGTAATTGTGCCATTGTAACCGTAACTGTGAGAGTTGAGTTTTTATTTTTCACATCATTCTTGATGCGTGATGACGAAGTCTCTGGCCAAAAACGAGCACTCATTTATCAGGAAATGAGTAGCAAAGGATAGCTTTCGGAACAGCTTTGATATACGCCATCACTGGCGATAATCTTGTATTGGCGACTTTTTGTCGCTTAACCGAACGTTGTATCGTTAAGTAGCCAAAACAAAATATTGGCGATAGGGTCCTATATTGGAGCTGTTGAAAAAAGTCGCCAAAACAAAATTATCGCCAATGATTCCGTATATCCAAGCTGTACCTAGCTTTTACCCAGACTTCAAACAAGGAATCTGAAATAAGGCATTTAAATTTGATGTTGAAGCAGCATTTACGTCAATGAATTTCAAAAGTGAAAGCCTAAATGAAATTAATTTAATAAACACATTTTATTGGAGATCACGACTACACTAAACGAGCACAATGGATAATTTTGGATGGGTTCAAGCAATCGCACACGTGGACGATGTAAAAATCCTTTCTGGCGGCTGGTTTCAGATACTTACAGTGGGGCAACCACCAATCCAGAGGTTGCACCCGAACATCCCGGCAGACCCTTGTACATGCTGGAAGTCCTGGATCAGGATCTCGAAACCCTTCCTGTGGCCACTTGTAAGTGGCTGTTCCATGGCAACAGGTGCTGCGAAGGGTGTGGTGGCCGATCGGTGATCCATGACAGTAACAAGATTTCGGAACATGAAGTGCGGGTGTAGGGTACGCACAATCACAGGTTTTATGACTCGATTTTGGATCAGTCGGATGACATAATCTGCACGGGCCAGCTGCTGCTTCACAATCCATTTTCAAATATGAGAATTCTAAGGAAAAGGACAATATTCCTTTTAAAAATTAAGTTTTCCTTTTATTCAAACAAATTCTGATGGTTTTCATTAATAATATAAAGTCACATTTAAGTTTTGAAATAGTTGGTAAGAAATTTTCGGATTGAAATCTTTGCCATTTTATAACACTTTCTTCAACCCTCTGACTAACGAATTTTTTAAAATCACTATTTAGATGTATTATTTGCAAACATGTTCAAATACCGTTGAACCAATCGAATTGTTAGTTATAAGGAAACCTTCATTATCATAATATGATTCAATGCTAGAATAGAACTAAGTAAACGCAATGGCATGCGAGAATCGCAGGATGCAGATGAAAATAGACTTACTTCCTACCCTCGGAAATCGCGGGATAAACAGTCAGTGGAATAAAGAAAGTTTATTCTTGTGGTGATTATTACGTTATAAAATGAATCTTAAACTTTCGGTTTACTTCCTTCCTTAGGAAAGTAATTGGATTTGAATTATGAACTTATGTGCCTTTATGGCATCTTTAGTGAATCTAATGTCCATTCAGATATTAACTTCCATCTCTTGAATATTTGCGTTCAGACTCACCAAATCTTCGTGCAGTGGTATTTTCCCGTTAAACGCACATCATGCATTTTCGGCCAAATTGTCACATTTTGGTTCGCGATATTTGCGCATTAGCTATCGTTAGGAAAGAAGCCGAAGTAAACTGGCGATGAAACACTCCAGAAAGTGCGCCAAGATAATTTTTAAAAGGCACCAAGTGGTGTACGTATAACTGAAAAGAACGGAACAGCTTTGATATACGACTTCACTGGCGATATTTCGTTATTTCGGCGACTTTTTTTTGCTGCGTAAAAAAACATGGCGACTGTTTTGTTGAACATTTTATTGTTCTCTTGCATACGCGTTCTGGGCAAATTTTTTTAACTGAAAAAACATCAGCGGCGGGAACCTCGTAGCTTTGCTTTTTTATTGAGTGTTACGAATCTTGGTCTTTTAAACAAATTCCCCAAAACAAGAATTTCCGTACCTTAAACTTAACTTTCGACAGAAAGTCACCGAAATAACGGAATATCGCCAATGATGCCGCATACCAAAGCTGTACCAAAAGTACCTTTAATATATATGTATTAACAGTTATGAATCATATATCTCACGTTATCTTATTAAAAGTCAAATCTATTCAAAATATCAAATCTATCTAAAAAGCATTCCATATTGGAATTCTTTTTTAAAAAAATTATTTTCTTCCTCATTATTTCAAAATTATTCTATTAAAGACCTACTGAACGACAGCAAAATTTTTTGTGTATGACGTCTGTCCTGTTGTTGTTTCTACAACAGAATCTCAGAAATGAAAGACAATTAGCAGAATGGGCTAGACTCAAAAACACGGTACAGCAGCAAAAGCTTGAATTTTTGCAAGGGATAACTAGTCAAATTATTATTATTATTTCTGTTAAATCTTAATACTAAATTAATATTGGAACAGAAAGAAACGAAAAAAATCACGTGAAGCTCTTATCTATGAAAGTACAAATAAATACTGTAATAGCTTAGTAACTGTATGTAGTGATAAAAGTAATTTCATTCTAAAAATAGAGTACCTCTGTTATACTGTTAGACTTAAGAACACAGTACGGTCTAGTCGCCAAGTCCTAAAAACATTCGTCAACCGTTAAGATGGGCTTCCAACTCTGTTAAATCTCATAACGAAAAACATCAAGTTTGGTCGCCGTAAGGTGTTTTTAAGTCAAAACAAGTTGATATTAATGTTGAAATCTAGAGTTTGGTACACACTCTTAAAACGGCGCCAAATTGCCAAGGCAGGACACTGACCTCTGCACTTCGTTGGCGCTAAGTCGACAAAGCTAATACAAGTAATTCCTGCATTAGCTTTGGAGACTTGGCGCTATTTTAAGAGTGTGTACGAACTTCTAGATTTCAAGCGGCTTTGATTAAATTTTGTCTGAGAGGATAAACTGCTGCAAGTTTGGCCAAATTATATTATTATTTTGGGACATTTACTGAAGCATAGTTAATTTCCATAGTTTTGTCTAACATGCTGTTAGAGAAATGGAGTTTCGTGATTCTAATATTTTAGCCATAAAGTAATTATAAAATTTTTTTGAAAATTAGAAAATTATAAAAGATGAAGCTTTAGTAAATACAGGTAAAATTTAGATTTGAAAATATTTAATAATGGTCAATTTAGTCCATTAAGTAGCATGGAAGAAAATTATTTACCTTTCAAAAGAAGGTCATTCACTGCCTGAAAAACGTTGATTACAAGCAATAACGAAAGTAAAATGAATAAAATTTAATTCTGAATTTAAAATGTTAACAAAAATGTAATTCTAATGCATTTAATTAATTTCACTACCACAATCTTTTCAAATTATTTCGGCTCTGTAGGTTAAAAAAATATTGAATTGTAAGCTTGTAAATATATCTTTTGTTTACTGATCGCGTGAACTTTTGCAGTTAAATGTAAATTTTTCCTTCGAAAAAATTTTGTAGTGATATAAATTAATGTTTGCTTTTAACGCACTTTAACTCATTTTTTAGTAAAATTTACGCTTTTGGATGACTGAACGAATATTTTTTATACAACAACAGCCAAACACTGTAAACATTATTTATCAATTTATCGCAAAATTAACATTTCTGTAGACGCTTTTAATATTTAATTATCAAAAGTCCTGAGGAGTTGCTGAAACGTTCAGCATCAGTAAAAAATATCATTTTAAAACATCTAGTAGTATTAATATCACACAGAGAACTGTAAATAAAACATTTTCGCTTTGATGAATTTTCCTTCCAATTTTCATATGCATGTCGCCAAATGCGCGGAATAACAGGTTTCCTTTCTGCAAGTTTCTTTTACAAGATTAGAAAAGCCTTTATTTGAATTTAAAAAAAGAGTTGAACAGTGCAATTAAACATTTGTTTCCAAGAAGCCCGTTCTTCGAAGGAATCCTCCAGTGGATCCTGAAACTGCTCAGTCAAAACTCACTTGTTATGGTTGTGGCACGCCTGGTGTCACAAACCCAAAATATCCTATCTGTTCTCCTACGAAGAACCGAAGCGAATTCAGTGCTTTGTCAGTTTTCAAATCTTCTACTCTGATTGCTTTCTTGCCTATCAGAATCAACCAAGTTAAAGGAATCGGCTGTGCCGATTCCGGAGCTACACACTCTATTGCTGGAGAAGGTCTGTGCAAAATCCTTCAGAAACAAGGCATGAAATTCATCAAAGAGTCGTTCAGTATGACTTTTGCTGATGGGCATTCTCCTAATTCTCAAGTTCTCACTACCCAGGTTATTGTTAAGATAAAGAACAGAGTTGTACGAACTAAATTTATAACCCTACCTGAATCCAAAGGTAACAGTACATTGTTAGGTCTTGATTTTTTTCAGGATGCAGGCGTGTTTCTTGATCATAAGAGCCGCAAATGGTATATTTTTCTGATAACCCTTCTTTATATATATATAGGTTACATAGTTTATTTCATTCCTCAAGAGCGAATTAAAAAGCTGACTTCTGAAATAAATGCTTCACGTCAAATCTATAAATTGACATAAAGTTTTTTAAAAAAATTTGGATCTTTACATATGCATAAGGGATTTTCTGAAACGCGACGCAAATTAATATACTGCACGAACGGCATGCCAAGCATAAAGTCTAATAGAGACAATAACTACAAAGCATAAATTACTAGATGTTTATCAACAATCAACAATGCCTAAATTAATGTTAGCATGCATGAAGCAACCTTAAGACCTGAAGTGGTTTTCTTTGGCTGTTATTGCATTAAGTTTCATCCCCAAAACTTTCTGTTATATGCTTAAGAAAAACAGATGAAATTTTTTTTAATTTTTATAAAATTCCTGGGGGTGCAATATTGGTGAGGGTCGAGTTACCTCCCTACAATGCTATTACGTACCTCCTGTAGGAGGGGTCAGGCCGTGACTGGAGATGGCTACTAGGACTCCGACTGTCATTCAACAGTCCCTGGATGACTTGGCAGGAAAGGGGTAACTCCGTTTTTGTTATTTTTATAGAAGAATTTACTTATGCAAGTTACACCTGCTTGACGAGCAACCATAAAACATATGTTTACCATAACCAACAGTTTAACTGTTAATGCTTAGACAAAATAAGTTATTTCTTCATATTAATGTATTCCTTATTAATCCTATGCCTTGGGAAAAGAAGTCTTCTGGCGAACCTCGGTTTTTATGGATCGGTTTTGATCTTTTCTTCAATCAATCGATTAAAGAAAATTGGAGTTGAAGAAATTTACGCTGGTTTCTTCAAGAATAAAAATCACATTCTATAAAACAAATTACAGATGGCATCGATTACCGTTTCAATTTTGTTTTCTAAGCTTATAGGTCTGTTGTAAATACGAGAAATACCGATTCTGTCAGTGATAGGGATAAGCAATTTTAGCCGTGAGAGGAGGATATCAGCTCACGCGTCGGCCTCCTTATCTGACCGCGGTTCAGAATTACGAGCTCCGTCCCAAAATAGCTCACGAGCTTTTCCTCATGTTCCTTTGAAAACGGACGTTAATATAAGTAAAGAAACCTAATATTTTAATTGGTGAGAATTATTCCTGAAAAGTTCTGGTTATGCTATATTGCGTTGTAAAATATTAGATATGCTTAATTGGACTGTAGGCTAATGTTCTTATTTGAGTTAATCAACGAATAATCTTTGAAATTGAAATAAAAACAAGAGAAACGTATTTGATAAATTACATATGATATGGAATGAAAACCCATATTTTAATTCTTGAAAATATTAGATAAGTGTATTTTTTTACTAAGGTTATTGATGAAAAAATTATATAAAATTTCCGAAATTTGCGCACATGTTTTTGCATTTCTGTATTAAAATTTCCTTTTCTTCATCATCCAATATGCTGAAAAAGGAAAAGCAATTACAAAGATAAATATCTTGGAAATGAGTTTCATTGTGTTTTTATTTGAATTGTACAGTTCTTTTTTTTATATTATTTGAGTACATGTTTTGTTTTCCTCGTCAATCCATTAACCTAATATTTCGATGCTTTTTCTCATAATATAAATCATTTGTGTGATTTATGTTTACCTGATTAGAAAAAATAATTCATTCCACTTAAGCTAATAGCTTTACGTTTAATTTTACTCATATCGAGATAAAAACGTTTACATCTTCGTTGTTGACAATCTTCAAAAAACCCTTCATTTATTTTTTGTTCATTATTGATTGCATTTGGATGACTAGCGCAACAAAAACTTTACTGAATAATCAATTTTCTGAATTGCTTTTTTTATTTCTTAATTTCGTTCGGGTTTTCTTTATTGTCCTAATTTAAGTTACCTAAAATTTAAACGCGCGTCATATCATTGACCACTCATTAAGTGAATATTCCGCAGCTCAGAATCCCCAAACTGTTGTCAGTACATTTGTATGCTACAACTCTTCCTCTGAAGCTTTTATAGGATTATGTGGGAGTTTAAAATTCTCAGTTGGTTTGGCTTAAACCAAAGTCGTGCAATAAGTTACATTTTCATGTTCGTAATGGTCTTAACCTACGTCGATACATTGTTTCTGTATTTCTTGGCAGTTAAAGTAAATGGATACGAATGGAAATGGGCTTTGGAAAGAGTTCTTAGCAAAACATCCAGTATCTTATTGATACTTTCAATAAATGGTAAAAGGGAAGAATTCACAGCGGCATTGAGAAGAGCGAATTTCATGAATAATCCGAAGTCTAAACAGAAAATAAATGTCTCCGCGGGTTTCATTCTTGCCTCTCCGTTCATTTACGCTTTGGTGCTGTTGCTGGCTTGTGAGATAGGAAAGGATGAACTTGGATTCCATTATTTCTATTACGGAATTCCAGTTGAAAATAAGGTATTTAAGTACTTCATACTGTATTGCAAATCCTTCTTGTATTACTTTTTGTTCCCAACGTATTCTAATTTTGTTATTCTGATGTTCTGTGCAGTTTGTTACAGCAATAGCTTGTCTATTAGAAATCTGCGCCAAGAATTGGAAACATATCCACATAAGGTCTTCACAACCTCAATTCAGATCAGATGTCTCAAATCCAGAAGAAAAATCCATAAAATGCTTGACAAACTCCAAGCATGCTTCTCTTTTCTGTCTTTCATTGCATGTGTAGGAAATTTTTGCTGCTGCTGCGCTCTGTTATCCCAGATAATTTTATACTCTTTCTCGGACAGCGCCTTAACTTACCAAGCTGACACTGTCATGAACTCGGTAATTGTTACCGTGCCTTTGATCATGATGTTTCGGATTCCTGAAACCATTCCAATGGAGTTGGAAAAACTCAATAAAATAATCCGCTGGAAATATGAAATGAGGGCCAGCTCTGGGATGGTCTGCGAAAACCCTTCAGTCGAAAAATTGCTGCTGGAAGAGAAGATCTTCGTCGTATCTGGATGCAACCTCATTTCTTTCAGGAAATGTCACATTCTTTCTGTTTTTGGCACAGCTTTGACTTATGGGTTACTATCTTAAGTTTTAAAGTACGTAACTGATGTAGTGATGATTGTACTTCTATATTTTACCTGATTGTATTTTCAGTCTACATTTCCATTGTCAACCAGATAGCAATTTTAGTTTGTATCAAAGATGCAGCAGTATTGCTCTGCAAGTCTGCAAGCTTGCAGCAAGTTTGACACGGCAAGACAGCAAGTTTGAAACCAGTTTTCAGAAGCTACGAAGTGACCATGCGTCAAACTTGCTCTAAACTTTTCGTCGTCAAGTTCATTGCAAACCAATAGAAAAAAAGAGAATGCGCATACGAACCTTGGATTTGAACCCTGCACAACTTAGTAACCAACCTGTCGCCTTAACCTCTACATCAGAGAGACCTCGGACGCCGAGGATAGATTGCGCTACATCTTATTTTTAATTATCTTCTTGATTTAATTTTTTTATAATATTGAGAATATAATTTGAAGTGAAAGAGAGAGCGATTTCGCTAATAAATACGTGCTGCTAGTGGAGTAAATTATCAAATTAGGGTTCAAAAGTAATTACTTTTAAAATATGGAACACAAAGTAAGTTATTATTTTTCAACAAACATTGACTGTTTTTTGGGTTTAATTTTAATTTTGTTTATAAACGTTAAAATATAAACATTAAGAAAAAGGCGATATATAGTTTTCTCGCAATGGGCAGCTTTGCACAGTTAAAAATACTTAACTGATGCCTTAACCATAATCAAGAAAATGTTCTAAAGAAATTGGGATACTCTTCAATTTTTAAAATGATTAAGTACATCAAATCCCAATAATAACGGGAATTTATTATAGAAAGATTTTGTCTCTATATACCAGATAGGTGAGTGTTCCACATCGGTACAAAACATCATTGCATCATCAACTATCGAGATTTGATCCGATGTTCATATGACATTTTAAACTGTATTTGATCTGCTTGTTTGAACTACTTTTAAAAGATTTTCAAATGTTCCCTTTTAAACTTTCTTAAATGTACTAGATTTTACTCTCAAATATAGAAGCTAAAACGACATTTGAAAATTTTACTTGCCTGTTTTTTTCTTTAAAAAAATAAGATGACTTCTTCTCATTATTTTCATTTTAGTACAATATGCCCAGTACCAATAAACAAAAATCAAATCAAAACCCTGTACTTGTAGATGTTTGTATAAGAATGCTCTTTCTGTCCTGATTTTTTTCCCTTTTTATTAGTCCCTTATTGATATTAATTTTCGAAAATGTTGCACTTTGTGGCACTTAATCACAGGATTTTATGCACTATAATATTTTATATAAAAGTATTTTCATATTATTATATTGAATGAAAGTATTTACATCCCAAGAAAATCTAACAAAAAAAATCTAATTACTCCATTAATTCTTAGCCTCCTTTTTCGGATACGAGTCTAAAAATGCACCATAAACTCGCATGAATTATTTTTTCAACATTAATCCTCACGGCGAAAACATCGAAAATAGTCTTAAATGCATAAATATAAATTTTATAAATAAAAGTGGCATTGTATTTCACTAAATTCTTTAATATGTGAAGTTTAGAAGGTGCGAATACCAGCAAAGAAAAAAAATAAAGTGAAAAAGTGAAAGAATAAATCAACACGTTATTAATTTTAATATTAATACTAACATTTCATTTAATCAGCGAATTATGTCTTTTATTAAAATTTTACAAAGCATTATTAAAATTTTAAGTTTTGTGGTCCAAAATTTATTCAGGCGAAAGTGAGAATTTTATGACATTTTCAGCTCAATTGGATATAGTAATTTTGGCAGGACAAAATCAATTTTTGCAGGAGAAAATTTCAGTTCTATAGAACGTTCTAACGTAACGAGTCTTTATCGATTTTCAAATGCAGATAATTACTTTTAAGATGGCATTTAAAGTGCGAAATAAATTAAAAATCTACCGCTGACATTTTAACACGAGCAAAGAACTTCACTATCAAAATGTGAAGACGACCCCTTTTATATTTAAAATTTACTCGAAAAAGCAAAATGCAAGATATCTTCCGATCTATTCATGGTATATTAACCAAAATTTATTTCTTGGGACATATTTTCAGAAGTTTATTTATGGCATCAAAATAGGTTGTTGCTGTTGAAAATTTTGAAGTTAGTGTTGTTTTAAATATGTAGTTGACCCCTTATTTAATTTTTAACGTTAGTTTTATACGTTCTTTCCTGTGAAATGATACCTTTTGTATTAATAGCAGATTAACGATGGCAGAATAATGTTCGGTTTTTTGTTTTTCCGCGACTGTATATTAAATTCGTATCATTAATAAAATTCATAATTTAATGTAATATCTGGCATTATAAGATTTATAACATTCAATGCATATAGTATCAACTTGAAGCATCAAGACATGCAGATGCGAATTACGGCCCTGTTGAGCATAGATTTCAATTTCCATTTCCATAAACGATTGCAGCGCCACGCCTTGCGACGCCAGCGCTGTGGAACCTCAGAGCCTACAAGTTCTGCCTTCTCGAAAAGAAATCGTAATCATAAGTAGTCTCATATGCGCATCAGTTATTATTGTTACATAAGACGGTTAAGGAACTTTTCAATTAACTCTGCAGCCAGAATTTTAGTTGCAAATTACGTTAATCACGGTAAACTGAATAAAAATTTAAATTGTTTATGATCTGAAAGTATCAACACGCAATGTTATGCTTTTTAATAAACGTTCTTTAATACAATACTTTAACTAATACACAATACTCTATTTATAAAAATGAGTTCAGAGTGGATATGTAAATTACACTTGCGACCGAAACGAATCGCGTAAACTAAAATTGTGGTTCTGATTGTTTTTATAAGTTTCAGTAAATTTTCTTTTGACCATACCATAATTAAAAGAAACACAGTGGAAGAAAATCAACAGGCAAAATGCACCTTGGTTTTCAAATTTAACCTCGCAGGTTCGGAGGAGGTTCGTGAAGAACGTCGCACAGCACTTGAACATATCCCAATTGAGAATCCTTTCGTGCTCTCCAAAACCCAACAGCGTTTGTTTGACCGCGAACAGTTCTCGAACACCGTTCACTCCTGCGAATAACTAACTCACAAGTGTATACAATAGAAGAGTAAGACGTAAAATCGAGAAACAAATATTAACGATTAGTCACAAACTGTTTATACCAATTTTCCTGACATTACCTAATTTTTAACATTATAATAAATTAAATTATTCTCATATGTAAATATGATATGACGGAAAATCTTCAATGGGGTGGCTACCAGCTGCAAAGATGAATTGAAAGCGCAATTTAAAGACACTTGCCTTTTTTTTACCATTACTTTAAATAAATTTATTCTATTATAAACCTGCGAGTGAACTTGGGCTGCTAAAAACCTATAAAACTTACTTTCAAACTTAAATTCTCGACCCCACATGATAAAATTACATCAAATACCGACTGGGGTAAATTCCAAAACTATCTCAGAAATCATGTAGAATACAAACCCTATAGAATAAGCAATGAAATGGATATTGAGGAAGCAGTTCGTAACTTGGAGAAAAATCTTCAGGACGCTCATAGATTTGCCACGAAAATTGTCAAAAAATCTACCTCTACTTACATCCACCCTAACATCAAGAATCTAATTAAAACTCGCAATAAAACTAAGAAAGATTGGCAAACTCTGAGAAACCCGAGTATTAAAACTGAACTGAATAGAATCGAAAAATTAATTAAAAAACTTGAGAAGGAGTCCAGGCAAAAAGACAAAACAGAGGAACTTGAAACCCTAAACCCCGAAAATGGCACATTATGGACTAAGGCAAAGATTATGCGTAGAAAAGCTCAGAAAATTCCGGCACTGAAAGGGGAGTTTAAACTTGCACTTTCAGACCCTGACAAGGCAGAAACCATAGCAGTGAGCCTGGAAAAACAATTCTCCCTCAATAACCTGTCACATAGTGAGACAGAAGAGGAGGTTAATGAATCAACGAACAACTTCTCTCCCCCAATTAACAATAATTATCAGAATGACAATATTAATAGTATTCAACCTTCTGAGGTAATTAAAATTATCAAAAAACTAAATATCAAAAAAGCTTGTGGTAGTGATGGCATCACTAATAAAATGATAAAAAATATCCCTTGTACTATGGTTTTCGCACTTACAGAAATTATCAATAATATATTCAACTTCAACTATTTCCCGAATGCTTGGAAGACCGCAGTAGTAGTGCCAATACTGAAACCTGGGAAAGATCCCACTATCCCAGAGAACTACAGACCGATTTCACTATTAAGCACCCTTAGCAAAATTACTGAAAACTTTATCCTGGATAAACTAAATGAACATCTCATTGGAAATAAAATTCTATGCCCGGAACAATTCGGCTTCCGAAAATCCCTAACAACGAATCATCAACTACTCAGGGTGGTCGAATATATCACAAGCGGTTTCGATAGAGGTGAGTGCACCGCAGCGGTCTTTCTTGATATTCAAAAAGCGTTCGACAGGGTCTGGAAGCAAGACTTGATCCATAAACTAATCATGTATAAAACCCCGCCCAATTTAGTTCAGCTTTTAAACTCCTATCTGGATGATAGAAAATTCGTCGTTAGAATAGGCAATAGCTCCTCTGAGTCTAAAACGATGAAGGCAGGAATTCCTCAAGGGGGGAAAATCTCTCCCGTTCTTTACTCCATCTATGTAAACGACATCCCTACGACGCATAAAACCCTCCTTGGCATGTACGCGGACGACACCACGATCCTAGCAAGAAATAAAAACCCCAAATACACAGCTGCGGCGATCAACCAGCACCTTCAAAAACTAGATGATTGGTTTGTAAAATGGAAAATAGCATTAAGTGTCAGAGAAACTGAAACAGTTTACTTCGCTAAGGGCGAGAAAAAACATAAGCCGGTTATCAAAATTAAAAACAAAATTATTCCTTGGTCTCAGCAAGCTAAATATTTAGGCATAATTCTAGACAACAAATTAACCTGGCAAAGCCACATATCCTCAATTAAAACCAAGTTCAGAAATGTCACCAGAAAACTCTACCCACTAATTGCTAGAGACTCTGATATGAAAAGAAAATACAAAATTCTCATCTACACTGCGATTCTAAGGCCAATCATAACATACGGATGTCCAATTTGGGGATCCGCGGCAAAATCAAATATCAATAAACTAGAAGTGTTAGAAAATAACATTATTAGGCAAATTTGCAAAGCTGGATGGTACATGCGCAATGAAGACATCAGAAAAGCCATTAAACTTCCCAGTTTAAAAGACTTCATTAAAAAGATCTCAATCAATTTTTACAACAATATAGAAAATATAGATAATGAAGCCATCCAGCAAATTGATAAATACACCCCCAACATTAAAAGCAAAAGACCGCGAAAAATTCTTCTGTAAAATATCCTTTTCCCATTTTTAAAATGATGTCCAGGTAGCATCATCATCACTTACCCCTCCCCCCTGCTTTGCATTCAATAGTAATTATATATTCACTTAACAAATTCAAGGGCAATTCCTGTAAGCATACCACTTCACCCTTTCCTGTTCATGACGCCATGCCGTGTTCTTCCTAAGCCACTTGATGTTCCAGACCAGCAGACGTCGCTAGTACGGTTCCTGATAGAAGAACTCGGGGTTCCCCACATCGCCATTACCACTATCCAGCACGACAGTCAGCCAGTGAACCTCCCACCCTTTCCCTTGCTTCCGCATGGGGAGACTCGAACCAACAAAATCCAGCACCACAAATCGTCAAGTATTCAACTTATCATACCGAGGATCAGAACCCTTCCGAGACCTTAGGCCCCAAAAGTACTCTGTTGTTGTTGTTGGGCTGCTAAAGTCTCATCTCATACTCAACAACAAGATTCGCAGCAATCGATTGTAACTACACTGGAATTGAAGAACAGAAATGCCACTTGGTGACGCTGCATCGACTGCCAGGTTTTATTTGGTATTGTCCTGCGTTGATGGATTAAAATTATTTCATGTCTAATTTATTTGGTGTAAAAAATTGTAATACACACAATTTTGTATGAAAACTTTATTGCCCAACATTTTGTTTATCTTTGAGCAGTTTTTTTTTAATTAAAATGAGAATATCAATTGAGCCAGACGATTTTCTACAAAACCCCGCCGAAAGCTAATTTTTCTTCATAACTTATTAATGTTAATTAAAAGAAATTGCTTCAAATTTTTTCATAAATCTTGCAGTCTAAGAAAGATTTTAACAGATATTTTGGAATAATTAATTAGATATTCATTTTCATTATAATAAAGGGACCATTTCAATATATAGCTTTTCAAAGTATAAATTATGAATCGTCTGCTTTTAAACTTTTCTATTATTCTTCTAGAATTCTGTTAATGTCTTCTAGCAGGGTTCTTCATGTGTATTCTTGTTCTTCACCAATAAATAAATTGTTACTAATTGTAGACATGCATGAATTTAATTTGCAGAAAAATTATTAAAATGAGAGAAAGGAATTGAATGAAGTGAAACTTGTGTCACTGAAAGTTAATTTTAAACTTTAATATGGTGCAAAAATAGTTTTGTGACATTATAATTTCAGAAAATAAAACGCCAAAATCTTCTTCATTTCTAATTAACAGAAAGATTTAATTAACTTTTAGGCTTTTAAATATTGACATTGATCTTTCTCTTCACGTATATAAAATATTTATAAAAATAAATAGAAAATATCAGAAAAAATAGAATTAAATTTGATTAGAATTCTAATTAATTTACAAATTAAGCGAAATTTTGTCGTTTTTACCTTAATAACTTTCAAAAATATTACAGCAACAAAACATTTACACACCATCCGACAGCCAATTACCTTTTCAATCACATCAATTATTTAACGTACAGTTTTTTTCTCTAATTTTAATGAATTTTGAAAAAAATAATTTTTGTAATTTACAACAATATTTTTTCGCTGTTATGTGCAGAGAGGGAATAAGGAAGACTGGACTAGTTTTAGAAAGGCGAATCTGAGGGCGCTTTGCTGATCGGTAATCAATACCCTATAGTGAGGAGCTCTGCACCTCTTCCGCACCATAGCGACTTTTCAAATTTCCTGTATTATGCTTGAGATTGAAAAATCCAAGCAGATTTTTAATATTTGATTTGCATATATTTGGAGACTTCGTCAACAACAACAACAATATAGAGTACTTTTTGGGGCCCACTTGAAAGCTGAAGAATACCTAATCCCGGTATGATAAGTTGAATGCGAGCGATTTGTGCTGCTGGATTTTGTTGGTTCGAGTCTCTCTATGTGGAAGCAAGGTAAAGTGCAGGAGGTTCACTGGCTGACTATCGTGCTGGATAGTGAAGGTAATAGCGATGAGGGTGGGTTGTTCTTCCTATCAGGAACCGTACTTACTAGCGACGTGTGCTGGTCTAGGAACATCAGAGTAACAGGAAGAACACGGCATGGCGTTATAGACAGGAAAGGGGTGAAGTGGGTATGCCCAAGCAGGGTGCCTTGAAGTTGTTAAGTGAATATATAATTACTATTGAATGCAAAGTAGGGGAGAGACAAGTGATGATGATGCTACCTGGACATCATTTTAAAATGGAAAAGGATATTTTACAGAAGAATTTTTCGCAGTCTTTTTTTAGCACAATGTTGGGCGATGTATTTATCAATTTACTGGATAACTTCATTATCTATATTTTCTCTATAAAAACAAATTTATAAATTTAATATTTTTTTAATAACATGTGGTAAAATATAAAAGTAGCCTATTTTTAGGTTAAGTCGGTATACTGAAAAGGAAATTCATTCCTGAATTTATTTGCCTTATAAATGCACTTCAACATTTTCAATGCATTCTTTAGTTTTAGTGGTATTATCGGAACTTCCTTGTGGCTTCCAATGCTCTGATCCCAATTTCAGCATACCAGTAGAAAACCAATGTGAGAAAATCAGCGCTTTTCAGGTGACTACAGTGCCTCCAGTTTTGTAAATAAAAAGTACTTTCAATAAAGGATATTTCAGTATATGTTTATAGTTCAATTCTTGCATTTATTAAGTATGCAATATACATTTTTTGATTTTGAAGACATTTTATTTAAAGGCTGCCGTGTACCTAAACGAAAACCAATTAATCGATGAAGCGCCCTCTAACGGTAGGGTGAAGAAGGCGTTCTCAGAAATCTTGATTGACAAACCGTATCACAGCTTAGAAGCGAACTCGCGGACTAAGGATTACTTTTTTGCGGTCGCGATATGGAGGGGAGGGACAAGGCAAAGAAATTACGAAACCCTGAAGAAGGGACACTTCCATAGATGCAATGGTAGCTTAACGACCACGGCGCTACCTGGTTCCTGGCGAGAATAATACTCGGCGGAAAATAACCTCTATATGTCATCATGGCCATTCCATTCAGGCTTCCTAGATCGTTTTCCTAGCGCTTTTTGGGTTCATAGGAACTTACATTTAGTAGGCTTTTTAAGGTTCACGATTATTAAAAAATATAGAAAGAGGCAAAAACCAAATTTTTTAAAGAAAGTTTTTTTTATATAAAATAATGCAGAAATCGCATGTGTATTTTCTAATAAGGTTTGAGTTGTTTGAAGAAATATATATTTGTAAGATTAAATCAGTAAAATCAGTCAAAGAAAGTTTTTTTTGCTTTATTTAATTAGGGGTCAAAATTTTGCTTAAAATCGGAAATAGAGTAAAGAAATCAAAAGTTATTAAAATAACTTTAAAATAAACATTTATAATTACTTCAATGATTTTTAACACTTTTTTTCATTTTTGATGCAGAAATAACTCAAATAATTCGATGAAGTTTCACTGACACTTTTTTCTGAATTAACAAACAGAAATCAAAGAAAACATACAAGTAAAGGAAAATCATAACAAACACATTTTAAAAAAAAGAAACATATAATTCCTCAAAGGATAACTGAAAGAAATAGCAGAAAATCAAATACAACTAATTTGGCTATGGAATATTTACATAGCTACCCAGAATATCTGTATTCTATACAATATACAAAAAATTAAATGCTAAGCATAAAACATTCAATTTGAAAAAAAAAATTACAATGCGAGATAGAAATCTATTGTTGAACTTTTAATATATTTTTTTCATTATAAACAACTTTTACAGGATTTCTGGTACTTATAAAAGACACAAAGATATCTTAACAAACATCTATAACATAAACATATTCATATATAATTTATCCTTCTTAGCTCTATAATTTGTCAACATTATTCCTTCTCCAGAAGTTGACAGCTTAACTACAGAGGGTGTTTTCGATTTTTAGACTATTTCTTTTTGATTTGTTAGGGAAAAACGGTCACGTCATTTATATTTCTAGGTATAAATTATCATATGCTACCAAAAAATATTTTTGCATGCAAAGGCACTATAGAGAAGTGATAAGATGGAAGGCTAGGTTTCAATCTTTCTGAAGAGAATTCTTCTTGCTCAGTTATTCAAGACGTTGTGACAGCCATGGTTGTTTTATATCTAATGATACAATAGGTAATATTAATAGCAATACGAAAGGAAAAAAATTGTCTAAGTCTGAAGCTTCAAGTGAAATATTGTTCCAAATATATATCAAGCAAAAAACGCGCAGGTCCATAAAATACTGTTAGGGAGATATATAATGTTAAACAAAGTGCTTCAAGTCAAAGGTATATGAAAAATCATTAAAATGTTCAGTGTCAAATCTTAAACAAATTATGCTACCGATTTAATTATAAAATGAAATGCTCATTGTCTTTCTCCATGTTGTATCACTGAAACCAGAACAGGCTGTAGGAATTCTTTTTTGAAGAAATTATCAGGAGAAAAATGAAAAACAAAAAACATTTTAGCAATAAAGATGAAATATAGGTCTACTTAAATGAATGAGAAAAAGAAAGATCAATTTGTTATCATCAAGGAGAAAAAAATACATTAAAGCATTCAAAGAATCTAAAAGTTTTCTAAGTGATTTTTTTGATTTAGTGGTAGGTTTTCATATAATGTGAAATTAAAAAAGCAAAGAGTGCTACAATGCCATCAATCAATGACCAGAACTGCATCCAAGATAAAGCAAAGCAGCCCTTTGTAGACATTGGAAAGCTGTCGAGAGGAGCGAGGAGAAAATACCTGTTCGATACTACAAAAGCATTATGACGGAGAATTGTAGTGGCAGAAAGATTGTTAAGTTTAAAAAAAGTTATCAGCACAGAATATTTAAAACAACAAAAAAAGTTGTGATAAAAGGCAATCAAAATGTGCAGACAACCTAAGATTCAGCACTCAACAAACTCTCAGTTCTCTGCTGCATTCTTACTTAATGTCTATCCTCACACTCAGCTTCCAGTTTCATTGGAGTCATATCGGATAAAAAGCAACTGTGATGTGCGTGTGCCAAATTTACGACTAAAATAAGCCAGCCAGCTACTTCTATAGAACCATTATAATATACTTATAGAAAGTTTACAAACTACAAGTAAACTGTTACCATATAACAAGAAAATAATATTTTACGGTGGCTGCAAACGAAAATTATCTATTTATTGAAACAAATTTACTCCACCTTTCATTTTATACTTTTACTTCCTATATCGTAATCGTCGCTACTAATATATGTCTAAAAATTCTGAAAATTCACTTGAATTCTCGTAATCATTTCTCATAAAGAAGATATGCCTTTTAAAATAAACAGACGAAAGAGAAGAAAAAAATTCTTAAAGCTATTCTTTTTCATATCTAGGAAGCCATCGTCGATGAAAGCTATTGACACGTTCCGATATTCAATAAACTATTAGCTAAAACAGGTCAAGATACAATCTGATTTGCATAAAGGAAGTTTTCATTAACTGTATTGGTAGGATTGAAAACTCTGCATGACCTAGCGGTGAAAATTTATAATCCAACCGATTGATTTGACGCACAACTTGGAATTCAGTATTTTTCGTATATTAAAGTTAAAATATTGGCTTGAGCTTCATTTCCGTGCAATTCGTTGCACTCGTTTTAATAATTTTTCAAAATTAAGATTTTTTGTTTAAAATTTATAATTTGTATCACTTTTTTTTTATTGGTGAGAGATAGGAATACATATTTCTTTTAACGCTTTTCTTAATGAAAAGAATTTACTATGTATTTAACTCCTAACTATTAATATTTTCATAGCATCCTTTGAAATGTCTTTATACTCAATAGCTTATCACTAAATTTGAATACTTATGCAAAAATGTTAATAATTATGGAGAGAAAATTACATATCTTAGTTGTTTTAAAAATCGTGGTTCAATTCTGGATGATATTTATTTAATTATAAACGTTGAGACGATAAAAGAATTTTGTTGGTATATTTCTAGCAATAAAGTGAAGTTTTTTATGATCAAAAATATTAGACATGAAAGTATTTAATACTGAGCAACGTCAACAGATAACGATAACTTTTTTCATAAAATGTATGTAAGGATGTGTCTTTTTACTGCTTAACATTGAAAATTTGCACTATCGTTATCACGCTTCTTTGTAGAAGAATCCTTTTTTCGTCTTATCAATTTCTGTGACTGAATATTTATCTGTAAGGAAATGTGATGGCAAGTCTATTCATCACATGGTCGGAGTTCACAGTTCCTTCAGCCTTATGGGAAAATTAATAAAATGATAGTATCCGGATTTATTGGTATAGCATATGGCTCTTTAAGCTGGTAGAAATTATTTCCATAAGTACATCTCAAATTGAATTCTCAAAAAATCAGCCGTATGTATGTTAAATATACAATAAAATTGAAAATTCTGACAATAAATACTGCTTATTGTTTTTCAGCAAATACGACTCGAATGGCTGTTCAGTGAATGTCTTCATTTAACTTAAAATAAATTATCTCGACTTAATTTTCAGACAAGTATTTAATTAAAGCAGACTTGATTAAAGATGAATTCTGTTTATAATTCTTCTAGTATTTATTGAGTCAAAACAATTTTGGTACAAACAAATTTTCAAACAAACTTATACTTAAGTTTGTTAATAAATTAGTGATTTCACAAAGTAAAGAAACTAGGACCATGTTTAATAAAATAGGCAGGATTATGAAAAAATAATTTTGAATCATATATTAAAACGCAATGTTCAAATTTCGAATATATAAAATAATTATAATTTTGCCCGGACTTCAAATGAAAAATGGATTAAAAGAAATATTGAAACCAAATTATTTTCTTTTCTCTCCGTCAATAAACTGAAAAGGAATATTGACCATTGACCATACGCGCAGCAAAGTTATTGTGATTTCTACCTGAATAAATCTGTCATTTCATCAATATAACCGTAAGTCTACTTGTAATGCAGTCACGGTCACTTTTTCCCAGAAGGTACATATAGGCTATATTTTGCAGATTCATATTCAATTGTAAATGTTCTATATTTCTATTTTAATGTCGGAAAGTATTTTAAAGTTCTCTATTGTTTTAGCATTTATATAAAAACTTTTTATGAGCTTTTTTATTTCTGATATAACAATGATAACTACGCAGAAAAAAAGCCATATAGTATTATCCAATTTTATAGCACTCTTTACGTGCACCTCCGTTTTTCAGGTATGACCTCCCATTACTCAATTTGAATTTGAGGAAATAAAATTTTGTTCATTTTAATACTTAATACCTTATGAATATTATCATTATACAGACTTCCACAAGCTACTATCGCCATCATTGATGTAATGACAAAAGCTTCGTTGCCGAAAGTTTATAGAATCATGTGGGTTTTTTAAAATTCTCTCAGCGATTGGTACTAACAGTGGGCTCTAAAAACATCGAATAATATATCGGTTTCTTTCTTCTCAATGATGCTTCATTCCATATTGGATGGATTTTGTTAATAAGTAATGGTGAAATAAATGTATATGAGAATATATAAGGCATTGAAGCTAATAGCTGTCACGTCCGAGCATTGAACTGATGTCTCATATGAATCGTAAGAGATCAATCCTAAACATTTGATGAAAAGAGTAAGTTCAAACTATTTAAAACTGTCTTACTGAGAAAGAAAGCAAAACATCTTGTCAGGATTTATTTTAGTCCCACTAATTAAGTTTGGCAGGGTTATAATGGCTTCTGAAGTCGTGTGGAGTAAGAAGATTCACTCTCATTGCTTTAGATCTCAAGGTGTCCACATACAAAAAATTAAAATGCTTCATTACTGCTTGGGAAACTCTTCATATATTGGTTTTGTTATGTCCCTAACTTAATAAATTTCTTATTTTTGATATTATTGTGTAATTTTTTTACGTACCGAGCTTGCCTGTTCGATTCTGTCCCAAGAACTGAAAGATGCCTCCCTAACAGATCACCATCCTATCTAGCTCAAACATCTCACCTGCAGTGCGGTAAATTCTTTCAAAATGCTTGAGGGAGTTAGAAGCAAACTTTCTTTCGTGTGTTGTATTGTGCATGTTTCAGGACATTTCTCATACTGTTTCGCTTTATAACTCAGATAATGCTGTATTCTCTTCATGGAAAACGCATTTAGCTACGTTCACCTGACTCAGCCATCAACTGATAAATATTGTCATCTCTTTTGACTTCTTGCTGTTTTGGATTCCTGAACAGAATCCTCCTGGAGATGGAGAACCTCAACAAAATCATACTGCTGCAATATAGAAAGAGGGTAGCTATGGACTTAAGTCCTGAAAACCAATCGTTGAGAAATTGCTGTTAGGAGAAAATATTCTGTTGTGTCTGGAGTAATCTAATTTTTCTTCAGGTGAAGAAATATTCTCTCAGTTTTATGTTCTGGTTTGACATATGGTTGCTTCTCATAGACTGAAGTGCTGTTTTTGCAGGAGAATTCTCTGATATTTTCAGGAATGTACAATTTAGTCTCAATTTGTTTTCTGTTAACATCAAATACACATTAAATCAAATATAAGTTTTCGTTTTGCTTAGGTTTTCATTTCCTGAAAAACAGAATATGTATATTAAAATAAAAGTACCTAATTGTCAAAAAAAATCAATAAATATAGTTTAGTCTAGCAAATGTAGTGTATATTAATTAGGTTTTAAGCTAGTACAGGATGCTATAAATTAATATTTAAGCACTAAATTTTTAAGTTAATGCTTATCATAAGAAATATAATTTGAATCTATAAGTTTACATAAAATCTTATTCTTTCTAACTTACATTCACTTACCTTTGTTCTAGATCATAGTACATGTAATCAGATTTTGTGCTTTTCATGCCTCTATTTTTCACATTGTTCAATTTGCTTACAATAAAATTCTCTATTATCAGTAATTCTTCGCGTATTATGAAACTTTTTTCCAGAAGGCATTTCTTTCAGTTCTTCATACCAGAAACTTCGGCTATACTTCAACATCTACCACAGCTAATAGTACAAATATTTGAATGTTCTTAAATCCAGAATCTTAACATCCTTTACTCAAATAACTTCAAATAACAGCCAATAATAAACACGAATGACATAGAATTTCGTTTTTATTGTTTAGAAGCATTTTTGCATCTTCTTGTCTGTCAATCATGTATTACTTTCAAATTACGTAATTTACATTCACATATAATTCCAAATTTATGTTTTTCATGCAACGTACTGTTTACTTTTTTTATTCAGGTTCAAGATTTCGACAGCGGGTTCGGCAACGAATCACGGAAGACCTACCTACATTTGGACCGAGTAAGACGTCACACTGCCCTCAAATTTCTATCTTGATGTTGTTACATGGAATTGATAAGTGTGATTATTTCATTTATACTTGTCTCCTCGTCACTTTAACACAATAATTAAAAAATCGAATCTGTTTACTTTTCAGACATTCGAATTTCGAAAAACGTTTAATAAGTTTTGCTAATAAGTGTTTATTTAAAATCACAAACACTTACAGTATGAATTACATTCATTGTTTATTTATCAAATGTGTTTGTAGCGAAAACAAAAACTAATTCCATCTCTATGCAAAGACTACGTATTGATAAGTTTAGTAAATTCTTACGAATATTTGATGAAGTAATATAATAAAGAGCCAAAAGAGCCAAGATAAGTAAAACCTAAGGCAAATCATAAAAATAAAATAATATATCAATTTTATTTCTGTCAGTTTTTCCGCGTCATATAATACTATATCTCAATCACTTACCTCACTGGATATAAAATACTTTCTTTTTCATTATTCTGGTCAAATTTAGCTTTTTGAGGTCAGTTTATCAATGCATGAAATAAGACATATTTTTTCACAAAAAAAAAATTGACGCTTCCTTAATTCGATATCTATTATTTTTGACATCGTTCTGAGGCCATTAGATTTTCCAACCAACATAATTCTTTCAAACATCAAATTGTGATAGGCATTTAGCTGGACTAGTGACCTTACATATGTCCTGATTCTTGAACTTGTACAAAGAACCAAACCACCTGATATCTATATATTTAACAAGAAAACATCAACTTGTCATGCAATTAATATCTTACCAGCTGTCATATTTTGGTGCCTGCTACCTCTTCTGTCTTAAATCTGATCGAACTAACAAATTAAAATTCAACGGTAGGTGCTTAAATTCCTTGCTTGATGTTGAATGTCACATATACCGCAGATGTTAGCTGGTTTGGAAACTAAACAAGGAAGTATAATTAAATATAGAGTATAAATTTCGCATATCGGATATATTACTAAGGCTTTCTTATGATTCCCACAAATTATTTGATAAATAAAAAAAAAAAACATTCATCTCGTGTTCCAGATTGCGATGAAATTGTATCATCCTTTTTCATTCCCAGTCATCTACAACAATGAAGGAGAACACAGAAACAATGTTTAACAGCTGTCAAAATCAGAAAATTGCAAGGGAGTGTAACTGATAATATTAAAAACGATATATCTTTCAATTTTAAGATGGTGAAAAGTCATTTTGTGTGATGATATTTCTGAAAATTGATAATGAAAACATCAAATTTCTTAGATAATTTTAATAAACTAAAATTCTAGTAAATCCCTTAAATAGTCACTCGAGAGTGCTTGTCTCCTAATGCTCCAAAAAGTATATTTTAGCCAAATGTGATAGATACGTATCAATTCCTCTGTCCGATAGAAAGCGAAAACTCATGTATAACATTGCTTTTATCATTAGTAGTATTTCTTTATATCTGATGTTTCTCTGTTCAACTAACTCCATCATCTGTTTTTTCGAATGGCACACAGGGATTAAAGAATTTAATAAAAAATGACTTAAAAAAATTTCCTAAAAAACTATCATTATTACACGCAAAACTTTTCATTTCAATTATTTTCTATGGATTTTTGTCTAAATACTCAAATTTAAAACATAGATATACTGAATTCCAACGACTGCTCTGTAGCCTCTTATAATGAAAATAAATAAACTAAAGTAAATTATACACTTAATAGAATGATTTCGGAAGATAAAACTAATAACGCATCAAAAAAAATTAAAAAATATTAAAACTCTAACCTATCGATCAATGATTGAGATCTCCATTAAAAATTCCATTTTACAAGCATGGATAGCATAATAACATAAATAAAAGCTTGTAAAAAAAAATGTGTAAAGAGAAAAGTCAATAAAAATTACCTCTAAAAAATTAGTTCAAAGAATAGGCTCTTGCATTCATAGAAAAAATTATATGGTAAGAAAATTTCAAAATAATATTTTCTCCGTTCAGCAAGATTATTATCTGTTTATTAAAACAAGAGTTTTATCAACTAGTTTTATTTATACTTTTATTATTCTCTCGTTCATCAATCATGCTACTAACCTGGATTAAAATATCTAGAAAATTTTGATTTCTTCGTAACAGCTGATTTTCAGAAAAAAGAAAATGCGCATGTTAAAAAAATAAACAGACGAAAAGAATCTAAAATCTAAAAGTACTATTTCTTTTTCTATCAGAATCCATAAATCACGCTTCAGTTATTGACGTTCCGTATTCAATAATCTATTGCTGGAACAGTCAATGCAATCGATTGATAGATTCTTCATTAACCGTATGGTAGGGATTGAAAGCTTCTGCATCACCTAGCGGTGAAACCATGTATAGTAAACAGATTGATTTTAAACATAGAATTCAATAATAGCATTTAACCATTTTTTCAAGCAAAAGAGTTAAACTTTTCACTTGCAAGATTTATACAAATCTCGATCTGAGAAACATATATGAAAATGGAGTTAAAATAATTAATATACCTTCGCTTGCTGTCCCAGTTCTTAAATCATTTCAATCAAAAGGGGCAAATGAATAAAAGCCCAAGATTTCCTAGTGACACGTTAAAGATAATTATAACGAACCTGTGTCTTCGCTTCATTTCACTTGTAATTTATAATGGAAATTATTATATTCTAATATAATCTGCATTTCTAATCTATACTTGTTGGCTCGCGAATGGAATGATTTGATAAATGTATCGATATCATTCTAATACACTGACCGTGCAGTTAACAGAGAGATGTAAATACACTTTATTTTTATCTACACGCCGTTATTTCCATATTTCTTCTAATGCTGTTAATTATTACGATTTCTGAAGCTGGCGAGGCGTAGCGACCAGGAAATGTTGCAGATTTAGGTTAAGGTCCTGATCAAAATATTACTGAGTTTATATCATTTTTAAGCAGTAGGTGGCTGCGATCAAGACTTCTCAGACAGGAAGTGAACTGACGAGATGGAAGTTAATGTGAATACAATTGATGCGCAGATTGCGACGAAGTCTAGTTTCAAATCATTCTCTTGTTTTGAGATACTCGAGTGTCGCTTTTGTTTGGTGAATAAAGATGTTGTTATAGCCGTCAAGTTGTTAGTTGTTGCACTCTCTGGATAATGCAGACAGTACAGTGGTGAAATACGGACGATGATAAAAGGTTTGAAAAAAACCCGATGCCAAGGCCAATCCATTTATGCTTGCTAGACCACTGATGATCGACTGAGGTAAAAAAATCATCATTATGATTCTAGCGGCACTTCCCTCGCTCAGGCCCTAACATGTTCATTAAACAAAACTTTAATGCGTTTATGTCACTTTTTAAGACCAAAAGCGATAGAGGCAGCAATTCCAAAGTCCTTTCCGGCGCAGTTTAAAATTGTTAAAGCCACGATGAAGGGGATGAAATCATAATAATGCTCGAGGCCACTTACCCTCCCTACGCCACTGCGAAGCGGAACGATGGTCATTAAGAAGATCTGACTGAAATATTAAAACGATCAGTTCCTGAAGACAATCTAAATCTAATGATGGAGATAGAGTTATATTAGCTATAAAGCTCGTTTCTATCGAAATCAACTTTTGTTATGCTTTGCACTGCTAATTTCAGCGAGTTGTCGTAGTTTGGGCCAGATAAAAACTAATAAAAGGTACCCTGCCAACTGTATCTAAGTCGTTGAATATATATGGATTTCTCTTCTTGTCCCTGAACTCTTGAGTCTATATATTTTTTTCTGGTTGAATACTTGCATCGACAAAGTAGAGAGTCCCTAACTGTTGAATATAGATGAGTAGCCCTGGTCCTCTAGTGTTGATGAAGGTCTATATTCATGAATGTGCATGTGACATGGCTTCCGCAAAGTAGAGTCACCTCATTCGCTGCTAGCGGCGGTGTTTTAAACCTAACCTCCAAAGAGAAAAGTAAATGTCTTCTACTTTTTTTAGTTTCATATTTGAAAGCATGTATTTTAATATTATTAATATTTGTTATTTTTATCTTATCATCTCTCCTGTGGACATTTGCTTTTATCTTAACGGTTATGTTCAATTAATTTGTTTACCTTATTTTAAAAATGTTACAACACCCTTCTTAGTCATATCATAAAGCAATCAAAGTCTCCAGAGATTTCAGATCCCTATAAACATATAAGATGCTATATCAAGTGTATTGAAAGTAAATTGCTATATGCAATGTTTACATCTCCGGTCTGGCACTACGTGCCATTGGGAAGGACTTGTAATTTTGGAGCGTGAGTCAGATGACGAGGACGAAACGGATCTGGTATCCTCTCAAACTTCCCCCCGAACCATCGGAAGAACATTTTGCCCGATCAGTTTAACGTCATCAGACCGACCTATAATTATGCTATTTATACATAAGTTCTAGGTTAATACCTAAGAACTAACCCAGTTTCTATCATCACTACCTGGCCTCTTAAACCTTGATGTTCAACGATGTTACAATCATTTTTTTTTGTAAACAGGATGCCAAAGCCCATCTCGTAGAAACCTCATGATAATTTGCCAGAATGAGGAGGTAGAAAGTTTTAGAAATTAAGTTGTTGATTTTCTTTCAACCCACTGGCAATAAAAGTGAAAGGATCCTTCGAGGCAAGGGCGATAGATCATCCTCATGTAGGGGAGGTTGGGGAGTGAGAAATGCTGTGTAAGTGACTGGAGATGTCAGTGGGAAGAGGTGCTCTCTCCAGAAAGATGTCCTCACGTGAGAGGAAGGCAGGGTGAGTCAGTATAGCTGGAACGGAATTTATGTTCACTGAAATCACCATACTTTTGTTAAAACCTTCCAGTATTTAATTGATTTTTATGAGTTGCCTTACGTATCTGCCTTCCAAAATTATGAAGAAAAATTACATAATAATACTCGCACATGCGCAGTAAAAAATAATTTACTAAAATATGCTTATGTCCTTAAATTTTATCATAATGCCTCTGAAATAAATTGTCTATTATTCAGCTAGTTTCTTGTAATTTAGTTGAAAACTCTGCATGCTATAAGTAAAACAAATTTGGGAAAATTTCCGATTTTTTAAGAAATATTATTTATCTCCTAGTGTATACTTGCTATCTTAATATAAATAAAATTCATTGTGGGTATGTATGCATGTGGGTATGTTCCACAACTTCTCCTAAAAAATTAGACTGATTTCAACTAAACTTTGGACATTAATTATTTAAGATTTAAGACAATAAGAAGATTATTGTCAACTTTTGAAGCCCAAAAGTTAATTAAAATGTCAGTTAATTAGAAATTAAACGAAACCGTTTTTCCGCAATAACTTCGACGCAATTTGTTCAACAAAAACTGTTTTCATACCATCTGAATGGTCAAAAGTTCACCTTTGCAATGATACCACATATACCTGTGAACTTTTCCATTCAATTTTTATTAATTTTTCAAAATTTACCAAATAGTGCCTGCAGGTAATTTTGAAATAATGCAAATTTATAGCTGCTGCTTTGCTAGGCAACGGATAGACTTTGAACTAATTTACCTTTATTTTTGAAATTTTTATAAATATAATTTATAAAAAAAAAGAGGGCGATCACCATCAACTTTTAAGAACCTCAAATCTTATTAAAATTTCTGTTTATTGGAAGTGAATCAAGTTTCGGCATTTACCGTGATATTTTTCGAAAATATGTATTATGTCTAAAAAACTATTTTTACACATATTAAAAGTTTAAAAAATTAGCTTTTCACGACACAAGTTTCATTTTCGTTCAACTTGTTGCCCTCATTATAATATTTAAAAAAAATTAAATTGCGAATAAAATTTTTAATTTGAAACTATTTTTTTTATTTGAGAAGCAAAAGAATACATAAGAACAAGAGTTGATAGATCACATTAGAAGAATTCTCGAAAAAACTAATTTTATTATTTTTCATTCACACTTATTTTAAAGCTTTTTCTTAATGACAAATTTACTATCTAATTTATTGTCCCAAAACATCCGTTAAAATCTTTCTTTTACAGCAAAATTTATGCAAAAAATTTGAAGTACCTTTCCAACAAATATTAATCTTTTATGCAGAAAATTAGCAATCGGCGGTTTTTAAAAATCGTCTGGTACACTTGATATTTTTATTTTAATTATAAAACTCTTCAGACAATAAAAGAAATCCGGGTATTATAATGTTCTATACAAAAGTAGTTTTTTACATCAAAAATATTAGACATGGATGTATTTTAATACCGAGCAACGCCGGGAATCACAGTCCATAAAATTTATGTAAACAATATGCTTATTAAGCATTAACATTGACGAAAATTGCACATCATTATCAGTTTTCTGTGAGACGAAATGCCTTTTCGTCTTTGTCAATTTCCTGTAGGTCCCTTTAATGCCCTTGCGACTGAATATTTAAAGCAAAATGTGAGTTCAAGTCCATTCATCATATGGTCTAAGTTTCTCCAGTGTTTTAGGAGAAATTCAATATGTGTGTAAGTATCCGGATACATTTGATCATGCAGTGTCCTTTAAAAAAAATTTATTTCATAAGGACACTACTGAATTGTTGCCTGAAAAACTACAAACTATGTATGTCAACAAATCCTTAATAATATAATAAATGCGAAAGTGTGTCTGTCTATCTGTCTGTCTGTTTGTTAAGGTATGTGACTACCTTCGGAGCACTTTTTTTTAAATATTTGAATTTTCAATTAAAGAAATATGTTTTTAATTAAAATGGAACATAAAACTATGAATTTAAATGTAATTTCTATGAAATTATTTTTGACTTTGGAAATATTGACAATTTTTAGTAAAATTTTAGTAAAAAATTACAGTTACGGCAAACCTTCTACTAAAAATTCCTATAAATATATTTCAATAATATTTATACAGTACATTAATAACTTCTTTATCTGTGTTATGAACTAAAAGATTTGCAAAATTTCTAAAAGTTTTTGATATATTCCAAATTTTGTGCCAAAACTAATTAAAAAAAACAACTAACGTTTCGTTTTACAAAAAAGGCAATAAAATAAATAAATATGTAGATAGGGGTTAGATTCTAGTTCATAACACAGATAGAACTGATTAAAACATTTTCTCAAAATTTCAATTCAATATCTTAAAAAGAATTTTTGTTGTGATGTTTAGCGTAAAGTCAAATACTGAAAAACACAGTTTCTCAGAAAACACATTTAAAGATTTTAATACAGCACAAAACATTTTCTACCCACTTTGCATTCTTAAAATTCACCATTTATATGTCAAACCCTCTTTAACTTCATTTTTAACTAATTTTGATTTTTTTTAGCTTTTTGCTTTTTTCTGGAGAGTTTTGTGGAAGGTAACGATTGACGTTTCGATTTCATAACTCTCTCTTTGTCGATTCCCATATATTTTTTTAGTGTCAGTGGAACAATTGGTATTTTTAAGTAATTGAAAATAGGTAACAGTCCTAAATATCCTGAATTAAACAATAAAACTGCAATATATGAACCTAAAAACAAAGTTTTCTGCTGAACAAATGTTTCTTTCGGTAAAATAGTCCACAAGACGTTGTTGAAACTTTCATTATTGTTCTGTGTCATACCATGCAGGCATTTTTTTAGCAAGTTTTTGTCACACAGTTCTAGATAAGTTGCTTTTATCACTTTCATGACAGAATTAGGGAGACCTGGTGATTTTTCCAAATATTGTCTTTTGTCGGATAAAGCTCGCTTATATCGACACCAACTGTCTTTCCCATCTGGACACTGCCCATGCATGAGGTTTCGATTGCTAGAACAGCAGTGAAAGAAAGCAGCTATTACTGCAGACTGCATCTTTTCGATACTTCCAGCATTGCTGCGGATAGCAATGCCGTAATAATTTTGAAGTTTGTCGATAAATTTATCGGTTAATTTACCTTTTCCACCGAGTCCTTTGGTTTTTTTTTAATTTCCTAAGCCGTGAGCTTACTCTTTTTTGTACATGTCCTATACATTCGAGCTTTGTAACTGTGTCCTCCCCATAGATATCCTTCACTTTCAAAAAGGCCTTGGAATCACCATCTCCGTAGTATTCAGTGTATTGTAATTCTCGTTTCATTACGGATCTTTCAAAAATTCTGAAAGTTCCAACAGATTCCATATTTCCAGATGAACCTTTTTAGTTGGAACATTCATGGTCGCATTTGATGTTCATTTCACACATTTTACAATATTGCGTCATAACTTCCAAATCCAATATTTTCCCAGTGTCGATGGAAATAACTGAGACGCAGCCATTTAGTGACATATGGCCTCTCCGTTGTCACGTGCCATCAACAGAAACACCACAAGTTGTGGGTTTTTTTAAATTTTGCACTTCTTTTGATGCAGCTTTCATATTTTCTTCACAACTATACTTCACTGCTTCCAACAGTTTGAGTTCATGAATTCTGAATGTTTTCTTGCAAACATATGGCAAATTTAAAGTACATAACAATTTCATCCCAGCAGAAAATCCTCTGCCCATTAATCTCAATCCAAATACCAACAAAGTATTTAAATAACACTTTTTATTCTCTTTGGGAGTTGATGTAAATCCAGCCATAAATCCACATTTGCAAACTATAGCAAAGTTTGAGCAAAGTCCTTCTTTAGAATCTTCAGTCTGTTTCAATCCAGTTGCAAAACATTTTGGACAAGAAAGAATCGAAAATACTCCAAGTAAAGTTTGGATATCAATTATTCTGTTTCCTTTTAACTCCTGAAAGTCATATTCTAGCCCATCAGAACTTTCCAAAGTGTTCAATTTTGTTGCACTTGCAGTAGACACATTATTCTTGGGGACAGAATTTCTGTGCCTGTTTCCATGAAAGCTACGCTTTTTAAACTTCTTAGACCTAGCTTTTGGCATTTTGAAGTGATTAATAAATAAATTAAACTTAAAATATGATAAATAAAAGAGTTGCACTCATATCGAGAAATACTGCAAACAAGAATAATCGCTTTACAATAATACATGTAAACAAACTGCAACTGATTAGTATTGCCGTTCAGTAACACCAAACTTGAATACAAAACAGCTGCCTAGATGCAAATAAAATATGCAAAAATAAAAATACAGAAACGATCTATATTTTAAAAAGATTGGGCTTAATGTATTGTTAAAGTTCTCACAAATAGTCAGTTCAAATTAATTATTTACATTTTCACGTCTCTTTAAATCGACGACTTCCGGTATCAAGAAACCCATTTCGGTTTTATATTAATTATACTATAACTTCAGTTTCCTAATCAAAAACAAACTGAAGCAGTTTTGAACTACTGTATACAAAATGAACAATAAAAATGGAATTTCACCAAAACGTTGGGTAGTCACATTAAATTAATAAATATGACTTGAACTGTTACAGTGGTGGCTCCTAACTGGGTGCGGTTACATAGCAGCTTCTAAAGAAGGCAATTTAGTTGTAATTGGTGGAACAATGAATCGATATACTCCACTTATCGATATTCATTGAAAGAAGAGAGTATCCTTCAACTTAGTTATTGAAACCACAGTTCTCAGAAAAGGCTTCGTTATAATTAGGATTGGATCTTCCTTTCTCGCAACCCTGAGAAAGTGTATATCTGTTCATTTCTTATAAATATATGAACTACGCTCTTACTTCTTTCTTAAACCCGGTGCAATTCCGTTTTAATGGGACTAGAAATTTCAGGGCTAAATGTCAAAAAATGATTAGCGGCATGAAGTACATTGCTAGCAGTTAGTACTAAACAGACCTCTTAAAGTGCTAGAAAAGTACTAGCTGCCAATTTTCTAAAGCATTTCTTAAACAAGGGACAGAATTGACACGCAATTATTTATTCAGTACTTACGGTAAATACGTGATATACCCAATTGCTTTCTGTAGTATTTCTAATGCCTTTCCCGCATTTTCTATTAATGACTGGTGTGCTTAAAATCAGATTGTGCACAGATAATACATAGAATATTCTGAACCTGATATAAAAAATCTTAAAAAACTTAAACCATTTTCAGCCACAGCACAATGCTTTAGTACATTTAGCTTTTTTTAATATCCAATTCATTTTGTATTAAATTTGGTTTTATTTATTAACGCCGCTTTAACTTTAAAACGGAGATTATTTCTTGATAAATACGACTCAATAAAACAATTGGGTCAGTTTTCAACAGGCACAATTGTTATCTTAGAATTTTATAGAAAAATCATTCAACTTATGGTGTACATTTGAATAATAAACATAATATTTTTTTTTTAGTGATTTCATTTTCATCATTTGAAGTATGATTAATAAAAGTTTAACTTTTCTAATCTTGAGAATCTTGAATAATATGCTCGATCTTCTTCAAATATTTAATAGTGTCTTCTGAATTAACACATATGTTTCGAAGAATAGCTCAGAATTCTAGGTTCCATTCATGTTTTCTTTAAATTGTCATGAGCTTATTGGCTATGAGTTTTGCACCTTTTGAGAGTCGCTGAAATTCCTTTAAAAACGGTGGTCGAATCACTGCGCAGCTCAGTGTGTTACTATATCCCGTTTATCGCGGTATATTCCTTTCTCCCCAGCTATAATTTCGACAACACCGAAATGTCCCTTATTTCAAAAAAGAGAAACCTCGTTAACAATGAGAATAATAGCTCGAAAAACCTCACATAAAACTGAATGTAGTTCCTAGTAGCGCGATACTGTTTTGCATGTGCCACATAATCTGAAAACTCATTATATACCCATTTCCAAATAGATGTCAAAGAATTACTCTATTGAGCTAACAGGATGGCGATGAAACTCTAAATCAGAAGGAAATAGAAGCAATTCGTTTTACCCCTTAATATTACTTCAAATGATAAGAACTTCAACTGTAATTTTCGATCACCTGCCAAGACATTTAAGTCCAAGCTATAAAATTTCAAGTAAATTCATGAGGAAAATTCCCATATGATTAGCTAAATGTATTAAAAATATTATATGGGAAATTCTTGTATTAAAAAATAGTGGTAAACTCTTATTAAACATCCGTTAGCATCCAAATGCTTATTCTTTTCTACGTTGTTTAATGCAGAAATTATTTCTGGAATATAAATACAAATCTGAATAATTCCAATGAAGAACTGTTCAATCAATACTTACTGAATTATTTGGGAGTGCAGATTATCAAGTTCTTTATAACAGTTTGAACTGACATGTAATTCTAGAAAAAATAAGCTCTTTTAATTGATGAATGTTCATAGATTATATTTAATAACTAGGCCTTCAAAATATAAATTCAGACTTTAAATACGAAAAGACGAAACCTAACTCATGAAAAATGATTACTAAAAAACTTTATATAGAAAAACTTAAGGTAAAACAGTGGTAATTTTTTTTACCTACTTCTAGCATACCTAGGAAATGCCATTTCATGAGGACTTTCATAATTCCCCAATTTTGTATCGAATAAACATGATTGTTAACATGTTAAAGCAACAATGGTTTCCTGCATAGTAAAGATGGTGCGTACCGAACCTCTATTTAACAGATAATCTTGCGAGCTCAGTGATTGCACTTAAAAAGATTAACAATAGGATATTTTGAGATATAGAGAGGAGGAAGAAGGACATGATTTTTGGTAACAGCTCTATTGTAAAAAGGGAAAGGCTGCTGTGCCTACAGCTTTCGGGTGTACTGATGAAATATTCTACCTTCGGAAATTTGGTAACAAACGTTTTTAATTTTAAATCTGAGACGGCAAAAAGGTTTCCAATAGTACATTTAGGATCAATGAAGTGTATTGGATATAGATATGGTTGTAAATGTTGATAACATGGAAAATTAAGAAAAGACATTTTAAAATTGGACCTGTTAGGAAACTTGTTTAACCTTCAATTATGTACTGAAATCATTTTAATCATATCACGGATCTTATTATTATTACTGTTAGTTATTTATTATAGTTGGTTAATTTTTAAAAATAATCAAATTGAAAAATAATATAGCTGCTTTTTTGTTAACATACATTGGTTTCAATATTAATAAAAACATTTTAGAAATGTAATTTTGTGAAAGTCTTATTTATGGGAATACGATAAAGTTTGAATAGTGGCGAATCTAGGTGGTGTTTCATACCTTAACTTTTAAAATACGTAGCAACATGGTTTTCTGTTTTAACATATTCTAAAATTTCACCGCTTTGCAGTCATTTCAATTGCACTGTAGCGTTAACGCGGGGAAAGCACTTTTGGCAAGTCATTTTGGGTTTATATTATTAAATTATTGGAAGCATTATATTTGTCCTTGTGATTCTTTTCTGGCTAAAGTCCTAAAGCTAAAATGTTTTACTAACATAAGCCGTGAGGTTTGATATTCGATAATCCTTTGCTATTAGGATTGTTTTTCCAAATTTATTAATTATTCAACATCACTGGAAATAACAGCAATACGTACTGAACGAAGCAATGA